>JANSTW010123885.1:0-16785 GCA_027564275.1 Diadocidia ferruginosa | reverse complement strand
ATAACTGAATTTAAATATCTGGCAAACTGTTTATAATTTTCAAATCATTCGCTTGAAAATACAGACTTAAATTTTGCAAAGCAGGCATGTAAAAATTTGAATAAGCGGCTAATTTTTCTGATTATATTATTTTTAAGTTGACTTAAAATTTTTGCAGTGTTGTAAGAAAATTAATAGGATTGGTATCAAATAGGGATTTTAAAATTTTTTTGAAACCAATTATGAAAGAGAATACAAAAACAGGTAACATATAATGCCAAAGTTACACTTATTATTTGTAAGATAGAAAAAACTATGAGTTTTTACTCTTTTCCATTTAAAAAATCCTATAAAATCGGTACTTAATCATTGTTGCAACTATTTGTAAATAAAATATTTATTAAAACTATGCTAACGAATCTATAATTCAATGGATTCAAGAGTATAAAAAAAGAAAGTCCTACGTCTCCTCAATATCATAAGTATTTTTTCGCATTGGGACATGTATATTCCTGTAGCAAAAAAGATGATTTGCATAACATTAAATAAAATACAACCACACTACACCACTCGCCTTCAACTAAAATGTGCGCAGAAATTAAATAGCGGAAAATAAAATGCGAATAAATTTATTTAAAAAAATGGAATGCCAAATTATCGTAGAATTCTGTACGGGACATCCAGTAACAAACTAAATTTAAAATGCCTTGAAATTTTGTTTGTTTTCTTTTCATGCCTTAAATGTGTCATATTATGCACATTATTATAATTTATTTTGATGTTCTTTACTTATTTATATATATAATTATTTTTCAGAAAAAGGCAAAATATGGGTAAGAAGGCGAAACAATCTATTGGGGTACGTTTATTTTTAAAATTTTGCTATCTTTGTGTGCTTATAAAATATTTTATTTACTAGTGCTATGACGTTATTTTTTTATAGGAATTACAAGCAGCTGGAGATTTTGCAATAAAGCCCTCTGCGGAACAGCCTAAGTTGAATGGCTGTTACCATTAAAATACTTTCATTTTCCCTAATTTATGAATTTTATAGTTTTGAATAATTCATATTAAAAAAACTAACCAACAAATCCTATTCTAGCATCTCCAGTTTTTGCAACATCAAAACCTTCGCCAGCAGCCCCACCACCACCACCCTTTGGGGTAATTAGTTCACGTCTAAGTTTTGCTAACCTTGCTTTTAATAAACCCAAATGACCCATAGTAGCTTTATTCCTTTGCGTACGAGCCATCTAAAATAAATTGAGATGAGTATTACAAAAATATTATTTGCATAAAACAATTTATTCACAAAAATTAAATAAAACCATTAACAATCAAAAATTAATACAATAAAAAGTAAACCTCGCTTTCGATCTCAGCAATCTTCGCTAAGATTGACATCTTTGATTAATTTTCTCCGTAGTATCTTGAATTCCCTAAAAATAATACTTGTAAAAATTTTAATCGTTTATCGTTCACAATGTTTTAAAATAATCAACACAAAATTATTAAAATTGAAAAAAAACTTTTAAGAATTCTATTAAAATGTAAACAAAAAAAAATTAAATTAAAAAATCAAATGCATTTTTTGAATTTTTAAAACCTTAACTTTTAAAAACCTAAATAAAAATTTTTTAGTTTATTTATCAAAATATTAGTTCAGCAAAACCAAATACATATACATATATATATGTGGCAACAAACAAATACAAAAAAATAAGTTCACATATTTTAAAATCGTCCACATCCAAAACAGTTTTTTTTAACAACAATTCTCAATAATTTCATCATATTCCCAAGTTTATGGATTTTAAAGTTTCCAATCAAAAATTTAAAAGTCTTGAGAATATTTCATTAAACTTATAATAAATTATGCCAAATATATGTAATTAAAAACTCATCTTTTTTCTTTATCTGTTTTACAAAATTAAACCACTTCAAAAAAATTTGCAATATTTAGCTAGAAATACGAAAACAGAGTGACATTTGAATCGTATATTTTGTAGATTATCAAAAAATGCCAAAATTTTAATAAATAAAATACTGTTTAAAATAAAAAATCAAATTCATTTTGGAATTTTTAAAACTTTTAAAAATATATTAAAAAATAAAGAGTTTAACAAAAATTCATTGCAATGCTCTTCATTATTTGATGAGCGCAATCGCACAAATGTTTATTTTGTAGTAACAAAAAATACTAATATTGGTTCACTTAACAATTACGTGACAATGGATCCCACAAAAATAAAATATATTATGTCCGCACAAATAGCACCATTATCGAGAGTCTTGGGCGGAATACGTATTGAACAACTACGAATTGTGGAACTAAGGAAAGCGCGTGCTCCATATAGCAATAAAACGTTAATTATTGTAGTAACAGTAGTCGGAATTTCTTTTACAGCGTGTTGTCTCATTGCTTTGTTAAAACTATTAAGGTAAAATTATGTATTTGGAAGAAAAATAGTTCATAATTTAATTTTCGGCAAAAAAAATTTAAAAGAAAAGTAAAGCTTTATTAAAAATTAAAAACATGTTTTCCTTACGTACTTAAATTTAATCACTTAAAAGCAAATAAACATTTATTTTAGAGACCACAAAACAAGAAGGAAAAATGATGTTCAAAAGCCATCTTTAAATGAAAAAGACAAAAATACAAGAAGCTATGGTTCTTGTACCGAAAAATTTTTGTATAATTATGAAGCACCAAATGGAAAACAAGTACCCAAAAAATCAAATAATCCTAAAAAACGAAAGTCAACTACTGCAAGTGTAAAATCTCTTTATACAGTTGTTGATACAAAAGACACAATGGATGACTTAAAGAATATAGAAGAGTTTAAACGCCGAAGTTTAAGAAACCTATTTAGATGTGATCCGTCGCAATTACCTAGAGAAATATCTAATGATTATCTGGTTAATTATGACGATAACGAAAATACAAATAGATATCATACAAAGCTTAACAAAAAATTTGCATCAAATTCAGAAGATGATGTTGCCTTATATTCTTCTGGAAACAATTCAACTTCGCCTCAAGAAAAAAAAACTATATTAAAAATAGAGGAACAAAGTCTGGTTGCCATCAATCTTCCTAGTGTAATCCTAGTTTCCTCTCAAAGTGATGCTCTTCTTAGTGAAAAAAATAATAATGACAAAAAAATATCCAGTTTTTATCAAACTACAAATGGCGGAGGAGCTTTAGTTGCGCCTTGTGAATATGGTTTATGTGAAAGACCTTTGTCTCGACGTGGAAGTAGAGGATCTACTCCAGAACAAGGTGCAGAAGAGGGTGGCAGTAGTCGAGAAGATACTCCACTACCTTTAGGAGATCAATTAGGAGAGCGTCATGAAAAAAATGAAGATTTATTTTTAATCAATTCTTTAGATCATTTAAACCTTAAAACAACATCTAATTGGTCAAGTGAAAGTGAAGATGATGAAGAAACAAAGGTATATCATCCTCTACAATATACATTAAGTGAAGATGAAAATGAAAAAGCAAAAGAAAATCATTTATCCCATAGCATAATATTACAAAATAATATTAAATTGTCAAACAAAAATTCATTGCCATGCTCTTCAAACTCAGTTGCTTCGAGTGATTCAGATGATAAACAAGATAATGAAGATGTTAAAGAAAGTAGAATATTAGAAAGACATCATTATAAACGATTTCAAGAATCCCCTATATCTATGGATAGTGGAACAATAACTAATATAATTTCATAATTACTAAAGTTAGTAAATAAAACTTTAATGAAAATAGAAGTTTCTACTTTAAATAAAGAAAGAATTTTCAAAAATATCAAAAGCTTATTTATTACTATTAACAACTAATTTCATCAGTTTTCTTTATTATAACTATCGCTCAAATTTTTAGCATAGAAAAAATAGCTAATAGCCACTAGCCATAAACGTATATTTTACTACCACGTAAACAAATTTAATTTAATAAGAAATGAGTGTTTATCTTTTTTTCCCAATTACAATAAACTTAATTTTCAACTTGTTTTCTCTTGCATAAAACTTTGCTTTCTCAGATGGTCTAATATAATTGCTCATTAAAAATATTTTTGTGAAAATTAAATTGTTTTACTATTTAACTTAAACTGCCATATAAATATTTTATATTTTATTTGTATAATAGCTTTATAGAACTGGTAAAATTGGCCGAGTGAAGAATATGACTAATTTAATAGCTAAAAACAATTTAAGTTAATTTTAGAACAAAATGTATTTGCTATAATATATATTAAAAAATAAAGAGTTTTAACTATAATTTAAAACAAGGACAAGTATAAATAAGGTAAGCAAATAAAAACAAATTATTAACTAGTTGTTAAATTAAAATTGAAATTTAATATACTATTACACTTACAATGTTAAAGCAAAAACACAATACTCAACAATTTAATACTATTTAATAAGTAGTGCTCTCTAATAAATTTTTATTTCAAATAGATTACATAGATATTCGCCCAAGAAACGCCCAATGTTACGCTTCATAATTGCTTACACAAAAATCTTTAATTTATTTTAATTTTATTTCAAAGAAGCTTCATTGCATTAAAATAACTTCCAACTTTGCACTTTTAAATAACTTTCAATTTTAAGATCTATCTTTCAGACCATATTTTTCAAAAACATCTTTACAAAAAAAAATTAAAAATTTACGTTATTTCCAAAATTAAAAAACATTTAACTTTTTCTTATTTTTTATTTTGGCCAAAATTATTTAGAAAAAACATTTTGCTTAATGATTAATTTCATTAAAATTAAAAAAAAACGTTCCTTAATAAAATACGTAGTTAACAACTAAACCAAATTGCCTAAATATAAACAAATACCTAAACATTTTTCTTAGAATAAAATTAAAAATCTTTTAATTTGAATAATTCATATTAAAAAAACTAACCAACAAATCCTATTCTAGCATCTCCAGTTTTTGCAACATCAAAACCTTCGCCAGCAGCCCCACCACCACCACCCTTTGGGGTAATTAGTTCACGTCTAAGTTTTGCTAACCTTGCTTTTAATAAACCCAAATGACCCATAGTAGCTTTATTCCTTTGCGTACGAGCCATCTAAAATAAATTGAGATGAGTATTACAAAAATATTATTTGCATAAAACAATTTATTCACAAAAATTAAATAAAACCATTAACAATCAAAAATTAATACAATAAAAAGTAAACCTCGCTTTCGATCTCAGCAATCTTCGCTAAGATTGACATCTTTGATTAATTTTCTCCGTAGTATCTTGAATTCCCTAAAAATAATACTTGTAAAAATTTTAATCGTTTATCGTTCACAATGTTTTAAAATAATCAACACAAAATTATTAAAATTGAAAAAAAACTTTTAAGAATTCTATTAAAATGTAAACAAAAAAAAATTAAATTAAAAAATCAAATGCATTTTTTGAATTTTTAAAACCTTAACTTTTAAAAACCTAAATAAAAATTTTTTAGTTTATTTATCAAAATATTAGTTCAGCAAAACCAAATACATATACATATATATATGTGGCAACAAACAAATACAAAAAAATAAGTTCACATATTTTAAAATCGTCCACATCCAAAACAGTTTTTTTTAACAACAATTCTCAATAATTTCATCATATTCCCAAGTTTATGGATTTTAAAGTTTCCAATCAAAAATTTAAAAGTCTTGAGAATATTTCATTAAACTTATAATAAATTATGCCAAATATATGTAATTAAAAACTCATCTTTTTTCTTTATCTGTTTTACAAAATTAAACCACTTCAAAAAAATTTGCAATATTTAGCTAGAAATACGAAAACAGAGTGACATTTGAATCGTATATTTTGTAGATTATCAAAAAATGCCAAAATTTTAATAAATAAAATACTGTTTAAAATTTTTATTTATTTTATACGATTGGCACGGCTGGCATTATGACAATTTGAATTAGTATTTTTTTAATTATAATTTTTTTAAGGCTTTCAAAAAAAACTTTATGTGGGTCATATATTTTCTGACAATTAAAGTTGTTTGAATTGATTAATTTTAAAATTTTATAATAAATTTGGTTTTAAAAACCAAAAATTTTTGACTAAAGTTTTGACTAATACTTCACTCTTATTTTTTCACATTTCTTTTATTGTTTTATTCTCTTTAGTTATTACAAAATTTTATAACATTTCTAGACTTTTTTTGAAATGCATTTTATTGATTATTGAAAAAAAATTGAAAAATTTTACTAATTTTAAATGTTGTTAATTTTTTATAAATATTAAAACTTTTATTATTTTTTGAATGTGTTGGACATTAGTTAATTTTGAAAATTTTTTATATTTTTCTATTACTTTAGACTGAAGACTTTGACTATCATGGAAAGTTTAGTACTAGAAGCGAGTAGCAGTGATGACGATCTTTATGATAACTTTGAAAAATATAAACAAAAACACAAATTGGCTAACAATAGCGTAAATTCATCAATGATAAAGCAAGGTTTTTAAATATTTATAAGCTTATTAAACTTTGTTATTCTAATATTTTTTAGATTGTACTAGTACTTCATTAAATTTTAATCCAATAATGGTTAAGCCGTCTCCATCGATGGCTGTACAATATAAAAATGATGTCTTAAAAGCTTCAAATAATTGTGTTGAAAATTTGAAAGAAAATGCAAATATATCTTTGGATCTTGATGCTGAGTTTGCCGATTTAATTGACACTCCATCATACAAAATTCGAAAAACAACATTTGAGAGGAGGGGCAATAACGCAAAATTAATAAGTGGAGACAAAAATTTGCTAAATCTTTTAAGGTACTTACTTGATATTTATATTGTTAGGTCTATTTCGGTTACTTTTTACTGTGAAAAAAGTAATTTAAATTAAACAAGTGTGTAATAAGTCACTTAAAATCATTTAATCATATTTTTTTACTTAAAAATTTAGCAATATTTTTGTGGCTTTATTTTAAAGGAAATTATTTATAAATTTGAGATTTTTGTTTAGGGAAACAAGGTGTACGCTAGATTTTGTGGAACAACGAGAAGCACTGATTAAATCACATAATTCACGTGAAAAACAACTTTTAGAAAACCAACCTATTTTGTCGGAACTTAAAAAACGTTGCACAATTAGTTTTAGGAATTTAAAAACTGGCGAGAGCTTTATTGATAGATGTGATATGGTAATAAATGTTTAATGCAAACATTGATAGCATTTTAGTATAAAGATAAGAATTAATGTTTGCCTAATACTTGAAGATATTTTTGACTAAAAAGATAAGATTGTTCATTTTATTGAGAAATTTATCGTTGCTAAATAATCTAATCAATTCTGTTCTTTTATGATAATTAGAAATGTATAGATACCTTAAAAAGATGTATGTTTTCTTAATAAATTTTGATTTGTTGTCTTCATAAAAATATTTTTAGGATGAAGTGTTTAAAAAAGTGATGTTAAGGAACTCAGAACGTCTAGGAATTGAGGTTGACCAAATGGTATTTATGGGAAAGGATCGTCGGTACTATTCAGATGATACTCCATTGAGTGTTGGACTGGAAGAGGAAAATGTAAATGACATTGATGTGTTTCAAAATAGTGATGCAAGAAGTTGCATGGTTGCAATTAAATGGCTTCTTAAAGGCAAAAAACCAATTACTTGGGAAGTGTTTATGGTATGCCTTTAAATTATATTATTTTTATTTTTTTAATTAATTTTTTATTTTAGAAGAAATCTTTTTCGGAACTTAAAACTGAGTTTTGTGCGAAACATGAATTGGACGTTTTAAAGACTGAATTTATTTTTGATTCTGAAAAATTGAGTGGTAGCGAATCACCTGAATCTTTGGAAATTGAAGACGGAGATTGTATTGACGTTTATGTTAAAGAGTAATGTTTATATTCACCTTGTTATTAATTTTATTTCTGTATCATGAGTGATTTTTTAATTTTAATTTTACTTAATTGAATAAATGTGTAAAAAATTAGTTGAAAATACTTTAAAAAATTTTATAAGTTAATTATCTTTGTTTTGTTAAAATAATTAAATGTCTTATTGCAAAAAAGATTCAATACTGTCTTTTTTTAAGTTTGATCAATATGTGCTGGTTTTCAGTTTGTTTTCTGGATTTGAATATGTTTTATTTTTGATATCTAAGTGCATGATTAACGATTAATATATTTGTTTTTTTACGAATTGTTTATTACTTATAAAGATGGTAAATAAATTTTTTACTTCAAAATATATTTTTAATGAAAAGAATTGATAAATTTTCTTTAAGGTATCTTTTATGTTATTAAATTAATTTGGATAAAATTATTTAATAATATTTTAATTTTTTTTTAAATTAGTAATAGGCAATAAATAATAAAATTGATATTGATAACTTCACTTTTTAAAAAGAATTGTTTATATTTGAAAATCAGTTTCAGTGAAAAATTCTTTATCTCAAAGAAGTGTTTAAGGTCATAATGTTTTTGAGAAAGACAAAATATTCTAACCTTTCACCCTATAAGAGTGTTTTATCAAGCTTAAGAGATTTTCGTAATTTTGCTAGTGGTATAAACTCAAGTTCATCAACAAATTACTATGCAGTATTAGGAGTACCAATGAGCGCTTCGACAAAAGAGATCAAAGCAGCGTTTTATGAGCTTTCAAAAAAGTATCATCCTGACTCAAATTTAGAGGATGTGGAAAAAAGTGCGGAGCACTTTCAAAACGTATTTTATTTCTTTTTAACTATTAAAGAGTTTAACCTAGTTAAAATTTAAGAAATAATATATAAATTTATAGTACAATTATTTTTATAGTAATTCAAATTTTCTAAAAAATATTGTTTTAAGCAAAAGTGTCTCTAGCGATATAATCTTCATTCCTTTCTCTAATATAATACATGTAATAAATTTAACAATAATAAAAACACATATTATTAGTTTTTCAATCTTGTAAAGAAGAATTAATAAATGAAAAATAAGAATTATGATTATAACCTGAGATAAATATTCTAAATAGCGTAGTTTGATAATAAAATATGTAAGCGATTAATCGGAACTTTTTTTGTATTTCCAATATTTGTTTATAAAAGATTTTAAGTCAATTAGAAAACAATGTAATTTTGAATTGAGATTCGTAACAATTTGAGGTCCAAATTTAGTTAGTAGAAGCTTACGAAGTATTGGGATCTCCAGAAAAAAAACGCATCTATGACATGTCAATTAACAGGGGTAGAGCCCCAATTACAATTCGACAACAGAAATCAACAGCACAGGGGGGAACCATGTCTCAAAAATCATATACCGACATTGACATTGATTACAAAGATTTTGAACACTTTCAACAACGCAATCGGTAACAAACGCATCATTTTCTGTTTTATAATTTCATTTATTAATGTTAACAATGAATATTTTTGAATTATAATTTATTTATCTAACAAATAGATTCAATAGAATGTAACGTATTAAAATTCTATTTTCAGGAGAAGACGTGTTTATGCAAGTGAATATGAAGTGCCTGAATATCTACGGCATTTTGGTGTCTCAGCCAAGGTCAAAACTGAAGAAAACGGTGATGTTAATCAATCACAATATACATATAAAGATAATTTGGCTTATGCACGTGAAAAAGAAGAGCGTCGATTGGCACAAGAAATGGAAGAAGAAAAACGCAAAGCGAAATTCTCTGTACCTACTTTTGAACAACTTCTTCGCGACAAGGAAAAATTGCAAAAAAGTCAATCAACTGCAAAATTTAAAACTGGATTAATTCTTATGGCGCTTACATTAGGTATGGGAATCACAATGGCAGGAGGAATGCATATTAAGCGTTAATAACTGCCTTTTTTACCCTTAAGCCTAAAAAATCTGATGTTTTTCAAATTAAATAATATCAAAAGGGTATGACACGAAAAAATGAGATATTTTACAAAGTGAATTCATCCCAAGAGCTGTTTCTAGTTGTTCCTGGTGTTTAAAACGTGTTATTTTTGATGTTTTATAACTGTTTTTTTTTACTGTTATTTTTATATAAATTGCTAATTGTTAAGTTGTGTGGCTTGAAAAAACTGGACACAGCGGTACATTAGATCCGAAGGTTTTTTTAGTTTTTATATATTATTTTGTTTTAGACTTCTGGTTGTTTGGTAGTTTGCATTGATCGAACTACTCGCCTGGCTAAGTCTCAACAAAATGCAGGAAAAGAGTACGTTGCAATTTTTAAACTTCATAATCCAGTTGAATCGGAGAAAACTATTAAACGAACTTTGGACAAGGTATGAATGTAAATTCATTTTGAGTAGCATTTACTTTTGATTTAATTTCATTTAGCTGAACTATCATTTTTATATTTTGAATTTAACTTGAATATTTTTTTTCTTTTAGTTTTTTTAAATTACTAAAGCTATTTGTTAATTTTGAGTTATCAAAAAATTGTTGCAAATATTTTTCAGAAAATTTATTCACTTCATATCTGTTACTAAAGCTTAATGTAGGTTTAAGTTTAGCATTTTAAATAAAATTTTTTACAAAAACTTTACAATCTACGGTGTACTATATTTTACGAAACATTAGAAAAATCTTTATTTAGTTTTTTTGTCTAGGTTTTTTGATGAGCAGGAAATGTTTAACAATAATACTTTTTGCGATGTATTTTTTTATATGAAAATTTACTTTTAGTTGACTGGTGCTCTATTCCAACGCCCACCTTTGATTTCTGCTGTAAAGCGGCAATTACGAATTCGTACAATTTATGAATGCAAATTGTTGGATTATGTTCCACAACAAAATATGGGTGCTTATTGGATGAGCTGTGAAGCCGGAACATACGGTTTTTTTTATAATTGAATTGTTACTATTACTTAACGTTTGCAATATTTTTTAATTGTTTGGCTCTATTTTTTTAAATTACGACTTTTAGTACGTACTCATTGCGTTCACTTGGGATTGTTACTAGGAGTGGGTGCTCAAATGTTAGAGCTGAGACGTGTGCGCTCAGGTGTTTCATCTGAAAATGAGAACATGATTACTTTGCATGATATTTTGGACGCTCAATATCTTTATGACCACTACAAAGATGAAAGTTACTTGCGTCGTATTATCAGACCTCTTGAAGCACTTTTGGTTAAGCACAAAAGAATTATTGTCAAGGATTCTGCGGTAACTTATTTGCACATTTTAGAGACTTTTGTTTTTAATAAAAAATTTATGAAAACCAATATTCAGGTTAATGCTATTTGTTATGGAGCCAAAATCCTAATTCCAGGTATTTTGAGGTATGAAGATGGAATTGAGATTAATGAAGAAATTGTCATTGTTACAACAAAAGGAGAGGCTGTTTGCTTGGGTGAGTTTTGAAAATTGTATTGACAAATATCTGTATAAAATGTTAACAAATGTAATATTAATAATACTTTAATTTAGCAATTGCATTGATGACTACATCTACAATTGCCACTACAGATCATGGCGTTGTTGCAAAGATTAAACGTGTAATAATGGAACGAGATACTTATTCTCGCAAATGGGGCTTAGGACCTTTTGCTATTAAAACAAAACAAGCGGTGGATCAAGGTTTAATGGGTGCTTATGGGAAACCAAATGAAAAAACACCGAAAGATTTAGCTGTATTGTATGAGGATCATTCGGCATCGTCTCCATCTAAAAAGACTTCAAAAAATAAAACTTCAAAAATGGAAGAAGTGGAGGATGAAAAACCTAAGGAAGAATCTGATGATAGTGATGAATCTTAGTTTAATACTTGTTGACAAGCATTAAAAATTGAAATGTCGCTCATTGCGCGAAGTTTGTTTCTATTTTAAGGCTATTTGTTATCATTTTTTTTTGAAACGTTAATACTGTTCTTAATAGTTTTTGTTTCTTGGCTTTAGCGCGACGGTCTTTAAATAAATTTTATTTTTTCGCGTTTCTTTATCCTTTAAACAAAAAATAGTAGCTTCTAAAAATATAATTGTTCTATTTTTATATTTGTTCTATTTCTTTTCTTGTAAAAGATTTTTTTGTTATTTACAAGAATTTGTTGTTGATTTAATTGTTTAGAAACTGTTGCAAAAAATTCAGGTAAACATTTTGTTGTGCGTTAAGGTGGTTGTTATTGCCAAATAAAAGTTCTATCTGATTCTGTTGTAAAGCAAAAAAAAAAGTTAAGCTTAAGGTCAACACACGTGACTTTGATATGAAGATATTTGAATGCGTCGTACCGATTAAATAAAATTATTAATCATTTAAAAATTTTTTTTGTTGGAGTTAATGTTTTTTTATTTTTTCCAGCTGTTTACAGTCATAGTTTTTTCTGGCGTAATAATGTCTTGAGCTTTGTTGGCTGATTTCAAAACAAAGGTTTATTATTTTATTAATCTTTATTTTAGGATTTCTTTTTTGCTTTGTGTTGCAAATTGTAAAAAAGTGATCGTAAATTAATACCATTTATTTGTTATAAAAAAAGTTAAAAAAATGAATACATAATTTATATATTATAAGCTTTTTTATGATTGTAAAAACTAAGCGGCAGTGTCATTTTTATAAAAATAAGTAACCTTTTTCAAATGATTTAAAAATCCATTTTTCTAAATGCTGTTTATAGTTGATTAAAATGTGATTAGGTAGGACCTTGCAGGAGTAGAATATTATTTTGGTCTTCAAACTTATGTTAAGGATGCTTATATTGTGAAACTTTTCTACATCGAAAACCCGGCGATAAAAATTAATGACTACTTTGATAAATATTAACCGAATTTTGCTTTTGAGCAATATTTAGGTTCAAGAGGTTCGAAAATGACAAGGTGAATTATTAGTCACTATTTGTGGATTTAGACAATTACTATCTGCTATAAGAAAAGAATTAAATACTTCAAGATTAAAATCCATAAGCGTTTGCCATGTTTGCTTCAGCAACTTGTTCTTCTAACATTCGAATTCGTCGTTCGTGTTGTCGTAAAACTTGTTTTACTTTTTGTAAATCACTGAAAATATCTTCGGAAGCACCGCTCTAAAAAGAAGGCCTTACATTTTTTGGCTTTATTAGGCTGGACCAAAGGTTTTTTTTCTTTAACTTTGAACACTTTTTTAAAGCTAAACGATAGTATATCATTTAGTGCTCTTTCACATATAGTTATCATGTGTTTAACTATTTATCAATTTTTTCTTTTTAGAAAAAAAATTCGAGTATTCTTGCACCATTATTAAAACAAATCTTCAAAATTTCCACTCGACAAATTTTAATTTATTGGCTTAAAAAAAGTGTTCAAAATTAAAGAAAAAAAAACTTTTGGTGTGCTCTAATAAAAATAGTTTTATATTTATACCTCAGAAGGTACAACCGTTGATACATTACTGGGCCTTCGTGAGACACTTGTTGAATTAGTTGTTGATGGAGGTTCTTCGAAGTCACCAGTTCTCGTTTGTTCACGGCGAATTTTTTCAAGTTCTTTTGCGGCTCGTTGTTGGCCAGCTGTGAGCGAACCGACATCTCGGTCATCTCGTGATTTTAGGGTTACCTAGAATGGTTTGGATTGTATATGTACATAATAGTTCCAACTTCTGGTTTAACTTTTTTATTATGAAATAAAAAATTCCAACTTGTTGTTTAGGAATCATAGGGTTAGGTGCGGCTGCTGGTGGAGAAAGCTCACGATGCGCTACTGCAGATTGTTGACTACTGCGGCGCTTCGTACGAACTATGCCAATATCGTCGTCTATTAAAGGTGCTTTGCTGACTCGTTGTGGTTGAGAAGGCGCTTGCGGCTGCGGTCTATTTGGAAATGTCTCTTGAGTGCTGCAAAAATATAATATCTCCCAGTAATTTTTATTAACATTTAAACAGAAAGTTTACAAAAATTTATAAGTTGTGAGATATACTTTTTGTTTGCTTTATTTAAATCATATTGTAATTTAGAGTTTGAAAAAAAATTAACAAATTGGGTTTGGTATATAAATTTGTAATTTTTAGGATAAACTTTTACAAACAATGGGAAGTTAAATAATAGTGGCTCATGTGCAGTAGTAATTGTTTATTAATCTGTAAATCATTTTTAATAAAATTTGGGTTTTTTTAATTTTAAAAATTTTGCACAAGTTTAAATGCTAGATTTTTAGTCTTTAAGAAAATTGTTATAAGCAAAACAAAAAGTTCTATTTGCATATTGTATATTAAAAATGTTTTACCTTGGCTGTAGTTGGGCCAAAATATTTGCTCGCTTAGAAACCTGTACTTTTGGTTTTGTTTGAGCTGCACCCGGATTAACAGCCGTAAGATTTGGTGGAGCACTTTTGCCCTCAACCCATTCTTCTGCTGAAAGTGCTGGCACAATACTGCGCGTGTCCGGATATAAGTCTGCTTGCCAGAGGTCGGACTTGCGCGGGACAAAAAATTGCAAAATGTCAACAACGCCTTTTGTTGTCACTTTGTACATACTGTAATTTTTGGATAATATAATTTAAGCAGTTTTAATTAAAGAAAAAAAATTTTAAAAAAGATTTAAACAAATATAGTCAATTATGAAATTTAATTTTACAAAAAATTTAATGTTGAAACAGAATAAAATTATGTTTATTACATTTATGAACTAAAATTTCACCTCTTTTTACATTGAAAATATATTTTAAACTAATCATAAACTTACCGGTTAATTTCATTTTCATTAGAGTTAAGGCCACGTTTGGGCATGAATGCTAAACCTCGCTGCGGTTCTGATGATGTATACGTGTTAATGTAATGAACGAATGGATAGTCATAATTGATTTCATAATAGCGTATCGCACAATCTCCCTTAATTTATTAGATCCTTTGTTTGCAATATCTTATTTTACTCCTTTTAAAAGTGTCTTGAAAAATCTGATTAATTTAGACAAAGAAGATTCTATTTTGTTTTTTAAAAATTATTCAATACAACCAAACAATGTAAACTTTATAAATTTTTTTAACAAACCTTTCCACCTAGATAAATCAAACCACTGTCTTCATCATAAAGGGGGAAAAGTACGCCATTACTTGTGTCCAATTCTTCTTGAATAATTGGTTCACTAATGTTATCCTAAAAACTTAATTAAATTTTAAAAAATAAAGCCAGTTACTTTAAAAAGTTATTCTACTGTCGTAATATCAAAACTTTAATCATTTTTTGAACCAAAATCTTAGCACTATAAAACTACATATTAAAAAATTACAGGGTTCCTGAGTGCGTATAATCGCTCGGAGCGCTTTGTAAATCCAGTTGAGAAAATACGTCCATCTTTTAAAAAGATTGCGCGCTGTGGTTTCACTCCCTCATGACCCATACCTTCGTTAATAATTTCGCCCGAATGAGCATCAATAATATAAATCATACGATTTTTGCATGTGGTGACCAACTTACTTCCATCATAATTAAAGGAAATGCTCCAAATTTGGTCTGGATGACCGGCGATTTCAAGTAATGCCTCGCCTGTTCCAACATTCCATACAAGAAGTTTATTTTCACCGCCTACAATTTTTTAAAGTAAAAAGAAATATTAATTTTACTTAAATGTACGTTATAGACTTGTTAAATATATAAAACCTTCTCTTGTAAACTATTTAAAAAAGTTATAAAATACCAGCCGTGACAAGGATATTATTAGCTGTAGGGTGCCACTGTAGAGTATTTACGCGCTTTTGATGACCGCATAATTCGACAACTGGTTCTGAGAGTGTTCTAGTTAGACCTTTGTCAGGGATAAGCCACACTTTTGTTGTAGTATCTTCCGAACAACTAGCAATTACATTATCGTTAAACGGCGAAAATTGAACTTCGAGACAAGATGCCCGATGTGCGTCAACAAAGGGATAATCTTTATCTATGCGCCCAACCTAAAAGATTATAAAAAAGATCTTATTATAGTTTAAACTTAATTGTTATTAGTAAAAAAACTTGAGGAACTTAATTTTTTCATTATTGATTTATTTACCAAACTTTTATAATAAGAAAGTAATAAAATTAAAAATGCAAAATTTTTAACTTTAAAAAAACAAAACCTAAGCTTGATTTTTTTTAACTATTAGTTTCTTTTTAAGCGCGATTACTGTACAAAAATTTCAAAAAAATTTTTAGGGTGTACTGCATTTTTTACTTTTTTTGCTACATTTTATGTAACAAATTTTTGCGCTTAAATTGGTGAAGAAATGTTGTAACGCTGCTACGATTTTGTTTTTAGTGCTTACTTCTATCTTCAATTTTTTAAAAGTATCCCACCTTTCTAACTTAAATTTAAAACTTCTTTAAAAAATGTTAAGCACTTTTTCTATCTATCAACTATTATAGTCAACATTTTTTTTACTTTGCAGTAAAAAATTTGTCAGTGTTTTTACCATCAATTTCTTCAATTTTTTTATTAATGAAAAAAGTTATTTTTTATGATTTGTTTATTGAATGGTCTTAAAAATTTTTCAGTAATTGATGTCTTTTAATAATTTAAAGTGTTTTTATAAATAAACATCTAACATTCGTAAAATAACATTTTCGCCAAAATTTTGCGATGCTTTATTGAAAAAAATAAGTATAGATACAGATTTTAAAATGTATGTTTGGCTTAAATCTACCTTGTTTACAGGGATTACAAGAAATGGTCCACCAGATCCTTTGTTAATAATAGCAATGAATTTTGGATTAACGTCGCAGAATAAACTGTCCCATGTGATTTCTGTAATTTTAATTTCGGAAATGCATTGTTCATGTTTAATAGGTTTGCAAAAAACATGTCGAAATTTACTCTGTCGAACAATATTCATTTTAACAAAGCTCACTAAAACTTTTTTTAATTGATCTTACACAATTATTATCTTAC
>JANSTW010123774.1:0-16785 GCA_027564275.1 Diadocidia ferruginosa | reverse complement strand
GAAGTGTCTGTGTTAATTATGCGCGGGTCTGTGTATAAAAAAATACACAGAAGGTGTAAAATTATTTGCAGTGATATTGAGAATCTAATTAGCTTTCAAAATCTAAACAAAAAAATATAGGGTAACTACACCTTTTTCGGTTGTATTTGCAAAATTAAGTAAAAACAGAGGTTTCAAATTTTTTTAATTTGAGTGTAATTTTCTATAAATCTGTAAAACTTTTGCAGAACGAGCTTTTACTTATTTAGTAGCCTTACTAATACCCTATTTAATTTTGCTTCTCTTAATTAAATCGTGTAAAAATAAAAAAAAATATTTCAATTTTACTAAAACGGTGCAACAAAATTTAAAATCCCTGTAACTCGGTAAATATGAAAAATTGACCCTCCCTCTCAAATATGTTTTTTACTAAGAAGGAGTCATATAATCATATTTTAAAGGGAACGCATCGTTAATTAATTCACCCTGTTTATACGTATGTCGTATATACGAATATTTTTATTGAATGAAAGCTCTTTCATTTAATATTTTTTAATATAAAAATATAAATTTTATAACATTTAGATATGTTTAAACGACATTTATAGTTAGTATATGAAGATTGAAAAAGCGCATGTAGTTAGCATTATTGCTCTCTGCTCAAGAGGTCGTGAGTTTGATCCTCGATTGGTCCAAGAATTTTTCACAACTGGGCAGGTGGTTATTAAAAAAGCGATTGCAGTGGTTCAGAAGTAACTTAAAGACGTTGGTATGTAAATATGACATTAAAATAGTGTTTCCTATTGATCGCACTGATCTCCAAAAATATGACTAGTGCGGGTGGTTTACAACACTCCACCTTTGATATAATCGTTAATGAAAATCATAGGATCACGTTTCAGATAGAATAAAGGGTAAAACTGCCTCAATGCTTCCTTGCTTTAGAATAAAGGATACGATAAATGATGCAAAATGTCATTTAAAGTGCAGTTATTATAGGTATATATATATATATATATATATATATATATATGATGTCAGGAACGTCATTAAGTTGTAACACTATAAAATAATGATGAATGATAAGTATAATTTAATCGAATAATAAACTATTTCAGATCGTTTATAATTTAATATTTATTTATATATAATAGTCTATAGCACGCAAAGGTTAGAATTTCTTTCATTATATGCATTTAATATGCAAAATTACGTTTTTCAATCAATTAATTTGATGAAATTATACATAAGGGATTATTATAATTTTATACGTCTCATCATGCGGTGTCTATACTAAGCGATGAGATACCATTTTCTATTTTTTTTCTGATAATACGGTTTTCATCGACAGCGGATATAATATAATTTTGTCAGTAACTCTTCTGAAATACTGAAAAACTGAAAAGAGAAAACCCCGAAGACAATGGCAGCAAGCACGAGATCCTGCCATTAAAAATAAATTAAACAATCTAAAGCTACGGCTTCTATGAAGACGTATACGTATATGTTCTCTTTTATAAATGAAATTCATTCATAAAAGAGGACCTATACGTATAGGTCAAACGTATACGTCTTTATGGAAGCCGTAGTTTAAATCGGCGAATACGTAGATTTATATTGGAACTTAAAAATTATTTTTAGAATCGCTTACTTATACTAAAGATACGAAATAGTCCTTATGGAAAGCAACTAAATATTTAAAAAGGCCGATAATGCACGTACCAATCATAAAAATGGAAAAAAGAGCAAACAGCAGAAAGATTCGCGGAACATCTTGAGCAAACTTTTCAACTAAATCAAGCCACAATCAACTTGCGTTTTACATTAGAAGAAAAAAATTCACAAATTTCGAACCAAAAAATACCATCAACTAACTTTAAAAAAGTTACAGACAAAATAAACAAATTTGCTGTAAAAAAGCACCACGATATGACTAAATAACCAGAGAGATACTTCGAAAATTGCCTAACAAAGCCAATAAGAAGATTTCGGATATAATAAACGCTTCTTTTAAACTTCACATTGTTCCTCAAACATGGAAGTTCGCGGAAGTAATTTGTGATACCAAAGCCGGGAAGGTCGCCAAATGAAATAACCTTATACGACCAATATCTCTTCCAACATATAGACATTCATAAAGCCACTTGGAAATCTCCATGACTAAAAACCAAATTGAGCATGTGTTGATATATGGTCGTCACTGTTCGAATATACTGGATGTGAGCAGTTGCAGAGGATTGAATATTGACTCGGTTCATTATCTAGTTAGAATAAGATTCAACAAAGACGATACGACGCGACGTAAACAAGCTGAAAGAGGACATAATAAAACAGCTGTATGCGGACAATTTGGAAGAGAAATTATTGTTGGAATCGTAAAACTATGAATTTACAACAGATGACATGTGAAAACGATTAAAGCAAAATGTGGATGGGGTCGCGGAGGAGACTATTGGAAGAGTGATAAAAGTCAGAAATGATTAGTTTGATGAATGACAAAAAGCCCTTGAGGTGAAAAATCTGGCGAGACTAAAAACCTTACAGAGAGCAACAAGAGCCAACATGGAAGATGACCGAACCAAATTGACTATAGAACGTAAGCTTTTTTGGAGAAAAAAAACGTGAAAAGGAACGAGAAGCGTACGAATATATATAAAGATTAAATAGCATAAACGACACAAGAGGACTCTACAGAAGAATACAAAATTTAAGATCGGGGTTTAATCAACAGCCTTTCCTGCAACTACTGTGACTTTCGCGGATGACACTTCAATCTTAACAGTTGGTGACACAATAGAAGAAACCACAAGTAAACTACAGTGGGCTGTAAATAAAATTCAAGATTGGTCGGTTCAATGGCGTATTAAAGTAAATGAGTCGAAGTCCACACATATTAACTTCACGAAAAAAAAAAATAAATTTACCAATTATGCTCAATGGTATACCAGCACCATATGCTAACCATGCAAAATACCTCGGCATATGGACAAATGTACTGGTTAATGGAAAGGAATTCTCAGTTATCCAATAAATTGATGGTATAAAATCAGGTTCTAAAACCCATTTGGAAGTATGGAATACAATTGTGGAGATGCGTTAAAATCAGCAACCTAAATAAAATTCAAAGATTTTAAAATAAAGTACTAAAGCGAATATTTAACGCTCCTTGGTATACTTGTAACAGTGACCTCCATAGAGATCTTAAAATGGATAAAGAAGTGAAATAAAAAAAAACCATTTGAGTTAATTCTATAGTTAGCGTAATGCGAAATGGATTAAAAATATCACTTTATGTAAATAGACATCAAATTATATAAATTAGTCAAAATTGTCTAGTTACTTTGTTAAAAATTGTATTTAATAAGGTGCCCGCATACTTAGGCGACAGCAAGCGATAGCGAGCGGCGCGATTGAAAGAGTCAGTTTTTTTAACATACAAAACAACAACGACAAATATTGTTTTATAATTTTATTGTTGTTTTGTATGTTAAAAAAAATGACTCTTTCAATCGCGCCGCTTGCTGTCGCCTAAGTGTACAGTATCCTTTATTGTTATTAAAATTTAATTAAAAAAATCATAATTCCTCCTTCTAAAACTTGAATTGAGTGAAACATTTTTCTGGTTTTATCGAATATTTGCCATAAGGTATGGGGACGGGGTGAGTAATATTTTATGATTCACGTAATTGCAACATCTTTGTTCCATGATTTTGGTATGCGGCTCCTCCGTTCGGTCAAAAATATCTATTTCTAACAGACGAAACTTAAAAAAACAATGAACTTGAATTTTCCACAAGTTAATATTTATTGTTATACATAATAATTATAAAATATCGACAAGTTTGTCTATTGATTCAGATGGATACTTACGTATCTTTTCAATATATTATCGATTAACTAGATTCAGCTAGATTATGAAAAACTGATATGTGGTCTATAACACAGCTCAACAACAAAAAAACATATTTATTATCCCTTAAAATAAAGAAAAAATAATCATATTCCTTCAAAAGGTGTCTTTTGAGGTAGTTATGATATTATAGTTGTAAGTGTAAATCTCAAAATTTAAAAGTCGACTTTTCCGGAGAGGGTAATCACCTATGCAAGTCTTGGGACATCTCTTTGGAAGTCTTGGAAGGCTTTGGAAGTCTTTTGGAAGTCTTGGAAGTCTTTTGGAAATCTTGGAAGTCTTTGGCAGTATTGGAAGTATTTTCAAAAGTCTGGGAAGTCTTGGAAGTCTTTTGAAAGTCTTGTAAGTCTTGGAAATCTTTTGGAAGTCTTAAAAGTCTTGGAAGTCTTGGAAGTATTTTGTAATTCTTGGAAGTCTTGGAAATCTTTTTATAATTGAAATCTGTGGGACAAATTTTTAGTTGTTACTCCCTTGACTTTTCCAGATCATGCAACTATTTTTTTTGGTCTTTTTATCTTATCGTGTTAGGTAGTGTAAATGAATCATAAAAACGAATTTATGTGAAATTATTTGAAAAATTGTCTACTAAGTACAAGACGAGTCTTATACATTTTATTAATTTTAAATTTAACAATTAATTAATTAATTTTTTAACAATTTTAAAATCTTTTTTAATAAAAATCTAGATAAAATCCTGCTGCATTTTTGCCTAAATAGTAAATACAATGGCCACATAAAACCAGAAAGTATCTTCAGTAAATAGTAATTAAAAAAAAGACAAGTACTAAACAAAAAAGACAACAAATAAAATATGGAACAGTTTTCACACGATCTAACGTTGGCCCTGGAGGAAACGTCACGAGTGCACAGTGTACAGGCTAGCCGTTGGGGCATACGAAGACGTACCCGGTCGACAGGAAATTTGCGTAAGTTGAAGTGGAGCATCTGGTCTGATATATAATGTAAACAATAAATATAAAAAAAATAATATTTAAAATTAGGCTTGTCAGTTGTAAAAGCTTATAAGATAATCAAATTGGTACAACGACAAGCCTTTAAATAAATATAATAATTCATTTTGTATTTTGTATAAATCCAGGAGTATAAAATTATTATCTTCTTTATAGTAGACGTATATAAATTACCGGCCTCTTTTTTAATTAAATTCTGATTTTATGCATATGACTTATGTTGAAATCATTTTTAAATAAAATATCTTGCCTCTCTACCGATTTAGAGGAGCTGAACCGTAGCTGTGAGTCGAGACGATAAGAAGTAATAGATCTTACACTGGGATCTAGAATCATCTCCAACGATATAACGGAATGGAAAGTGAACGCGGAGGTTTCTTTGTCGGATCATAAGTACATCAATTTTGTTATCAAGGCTGACCGACTGGTTGACTCTCCGATCCATAATTCTAAAAAAACACGATTAAGACTGGTACAGACGGGTGCTTCAATCTTTATTGAGACCAACCTCTGGAAAGCTTTAATACCCGGCTGCAATTAACACAGTAGTCGACAGTTTAATATTTTTTATTATCGTATCTAAGGCCACTTCGATGCTTGGTTTTGTGATCAGAACATGCTCTGAATTTAATGATCCCCTAATTCTTAAATTGCTTTATTATGCTCATGTGAGATCACATCTGGAGTACTGTTCATTCATGTAAAATTGAGTATCCAAAAAATATTTCTTAGATTCAGTTTGCTCCGTATAATTTTGTGCTGTCACTGTTGTCAATGGATTCACTGGAAGGCTGAAGACTTAATTTATGTATCTTTTTTATTTATGATTTACTCCATGATTCACTTCCCTCTGCCCTCATTCAAAATGATTCACATAGAAAATATTGGAAGTTCCACCGATTTTTTTTTATTTTTGGAAATTGATATATATTTTTTGGAACCTGGGTATCCTAAAAGAATAAAACCGATTTAACAGTAGATCCGAGCAATTCGACGATTTTGTTCAAATTTAAATCTGTTTTGACACTCAACATCCATATATTTTTATTGACCTTTAATCTGTAAAATTAAAAAAATTAAAAGATTTCTCTTCTCCATGATCCATATACAGCCTGTGCTCCACAACCGACAGAGGACAGCTCAAGCAGTCCGGCCGACGGTGCGGCCAATTGTAATGGTGCCGACGGAACGGTAAATTCTATATTAAGTGATTCAGACGATCGTCAAGAAATAAAATTGTCCCTGAAATCACGACGATCCTGTTTGTTTGGCAACTACTTGGAATCGGATTCGTTAAATGAGAATTTTAGTCCGGCTCGACCAAACACAAGACGAAAACGTAAATTTAAACGTATGGCCGTTGAGTACGAGACAACGCCATCGACACCGGGCAATGCATCAAATCCAACGCCAATATTTCCCATTGCCGGTACAGTTGTTAAGAAACGGGTCCTAAAACATACGAGTCAGGAGAATTTTCGGTTAGTTAATTTTTTTTAGTTCTAAAGAATTTCTAATCTTTTCACTTGTGATTTTTCAGAGCAAACTTATTTTTCTGTGGCAAACGAAAACGATCTCATCGTGATCGATATTTTGAACAACATTCGAGTAGTGTACCTCGACAACGTGACTTGTTTGCGCCGAAAAATTCCTATTCCGAATATCGAAGTCGCAATCGAAGTTTCTCCTCAAAACCGTGTGAACGAATATTGCCACTTAACAAAAGCATAGTTTCGAAAATAGAAAAAATATCGGCTGACACACGTAATAAAATTGCTGGTTTTCAATTTTTATGCCTACAAGACAAAGATATAAACAAGCCCATTGTCGACTTACTAAATACCTCGGCGAGCAAAGATCCAGCCGTTCTTATGTTTAAAATACAACCACAGCTTACTCAATTTCCGCCACAAACGATGCAATTTCAGCAACAATTACAAACGCACCATCAACTACCTAATACATCAAATCAGATGAAAATGGCCTATAAATCTGGTAGTTTTGAATCAGCCTATCCAAATAGTCGTATTAACGATAAACTGAGCGAATTAAACGCAACAACATCGTCGGCCGCATCACGTAAACATCATAAGCACAGTAAACGATTGCACAAGTTGCGGGAACAACAATTACAATTTGAAAATGAAATGGACTGCAGTGGACGAAATGATTTTCTCAGTTCAAGTTCGTTGAGTAGCAGCGATTCAGAGGCGGCCGAAACAAACGATAGCGATCGAGAGGGTGACGACGAATTGACCGATTGGCCGGGCAATGAGGCGATGGTTAATTTCACATCAAAAAATGATTTTAAACGAGCCAAACCTCGGTCATCGGTCACCAAACCACCAACACTTACACAAATCAAATCTGACGATATGTTGGGTCAAGACGATGATACGCTTATGTCGGCCGATGAATTGATCAGTGTACAACAACAGCAAGAGTCACTAAATCAAAATAATATATTTCCATCACCACCAACAACCCTAAACTTATCGGTAAAATACTCACCAGCCTCATCACTTGCCAACATTTTGCCCATTACTTCGATGCCCATTGACATCGGTAGCATTGGCATGTGTGACGGCAGAGTTCGCAATCAAATTGAAAGTGAAATGTCTGGCGAAACATCGAATTTCTTGTCATCGCCAAATACAAATGAAGTTCGGGAAATACGGGCCGGTTGTCGCCGCATTCGTAACGAGAGACCCGGATTTACGATACTAACAAGTGTCAATGAGGATTTGTCAAAGTA
Source organism: Diadocidia ferruginosa (assembly GCA_027564275.1). Classification (NCBI taxonomy): domain Eukaryota; kingdom Metazoa; phylum Arthropoda; class Insecta; order Diptera; family Diadocidiidae; genus Diadocidia; species Diadocidia ferruginosa. The sequence continues at coordinate 9,170 of JANSTW010123774.1, read as the reverse complement.
TAAGAAACGAAATTCTTTTTACCTAGGAACTACACCAGAGCAATTTTTTGCGCAACTTTTTTTCCTTTTAGATGTATAGTTTGATCACACCTATGTCAGTAGCTTGTTTTTTCGTACACATGGCTGATTGTCAGGCGAAACTTTTGTTTTTCGCTCCCTTATTTTGACAGATTTTCGCAAATAAATTTTTCGTTTAAACCGGCACCAAATGTGAATAGTTGATCAACACAAGTGTATCTATATTTATTATGTGGTTTGATCCAAGTAAAATATATAAATTTAGTTTAGTCGTTGACCTCACATAACAGTATAACACCCAAGAGCTTAAAAAAGCGTAAATAACACGAAAACTTATTTATTGGTTGTGTCTTCACTAAAAACTGCTAAAAAGCGATTAAATATCCCTTCTAAAAATTATAAACAAAGCGATAGGTTTATATATTGGCTGCAATAACGGGTTTGATAATTAGAAAAAAATGAGAAAAAATGCAAAAAGCAAATATTAAACCATTTTTTTTTACTTTGTGGATCAAGCTATAGAAGCAAAAAAGATGCGCAACAAATTGCTCTGGTGTAGTTCCTAGGTTAATGGAATAAATTAATTAATTTTTCTTTTAGATTTTTACAAGACGCTAAACAAGAACGTTTAACTCTACCCGATACCGATGCAAAAGAGCACGAAAAATTGCTACATTTGGCCAAATTATATTCGTTAAAAATGATTGTGGAAAATGATTGCGCAATTTTAACGAAGACAAGGTAAATTTGTAGAGCTTGGTGGTTATATCAAATCACACATTTTTGATTAAGAAAATCTTATCGAATCATATTGAGTCAATTTGACGGCTATATTGGAGCTGCCATTTTGAATATACAATTTTCGATATCTTAGTATTCTGCGATTCTGATGTTGGTTTCAAATTTTTTATATCCGCCATTTTGAATTAAAAAATTTTAATATCGCTTAAAATGTCGGAAACCGGTTTTATAAAAACAAATTTTTTTTCAACAATCCTCTAGTAGGAAAGAGTGAAAATTAATTTTTACATTTTTTTTAATTTTAGGACTAAATTGATGAAAATAGTATAATCTGCAAAACACTTTAGATTGATAATATCGTTAATTCTTATAGGAATCAATACTTTTTAAGCAAATATCAGAACAAACAACATTCTAAGAAGTAACTTATATCGAAATTGTCAAATTAAAAGTCCTCACCTTTATTGGCATTAAGAAAAGAATAAAAATGTAAAAGCTTTATAGTTTGATTTTTCATTTTTTCCATATTCATTTCCACTCGTCCTTAATTTGTAGTATGGGATGAGAATATGCTGAAATGTAGAGTAATCGTCATTTTCAGTATACATTCATGTTCAAATTTATAATATTGTCGACAAAAAAGCTGTTTTGTCAATATTTAGGCCATACAATATAAAAATACTGAAATTACAATTTAATAAATATATTTTCTTTTAAATTACAGTTTTTATTTAAACTATATTTTTTGTAACGCGAACCACAGATAAATATAATAAACAGATACTTAATTAATTTTTTAATTTATCTGCGCGTAGAATAGAATCGCCAGTGGCGTCACAGTTATTTTTAGAACACAAAAATAACCGGGTACAAAGCTCGATTACACGTTTTTACATTTTCTTTAAATCACTTTTTTGTAAGCATATTCATCGTGTTCTGAGCTATTAACTAAACGATTCAATGGCTAGCTAGTCGGGCAGTTAGTTAAAAATCAATTGCAAGATTTTCATAGTGGACAAACAAACAAGCAAGTTAATAAAAATGTTGTAAAATGCATCTTTTATATTAATTATTGTTCCAATGTGCTGCTTAATTTTATGAAATTTCATCAAAAAAATATAAAAACCACTTATTTTGTGACGATTGTTAATTTGTTTCAGATGAAAAAAGGTAAATCTTTATTTAAATCCGTCAATTTAATCGACAATATTATGTTGGTACATTTTTTAAGACTAATTTTTCATACTATTTTTAATTTTATTTCATTTACAAAGCTTTAAAAAAAATCGACTTACGCAATATTTCTTTTCTCATTGTTTTAGCAATACAACACAATCGGTTAAAATTGACCAGACGAGTATGTCAAAACGATTCCTAAGTGATTATAAACGTCGTTGCTATGGTGGCGGCGGCGGAAACGGCGGTGGCAGCAGTGGAGGTGGCGGCGAATTTGATGATGCCGAAGAGGAAGAAACCGGCGAAGTTACCAGTTAAACGATTCGCCTTCAGTCGTCGCGTACAGCATCACAAAATCCTCATTTTGCATGTATAAAAAAGACAACAAATTGTATTTTCTAAATGTGTGGAATTTTTTTCTTGTAATTTATAAAAAAATATTATTTAATAATATGTAAAATGTAAATATAAAAAAATACCTATTTGTTTTAAGAGCTCGCGAGCCGTTTGTACGTTTTAGACAATATAATATTATGTTGCCTACATTGTTTGTCATCAAAATTATAAATATTATTGTGGTTTTTTGTGTTAACGATTTAAGAGCAACAATTTATAAAATATAATAATATATTTTTTATTAAGAGTAAACAACTATACAACAGCAACTAAATTATTTAAAAAAAAGTTTTAAATTAATATTTTTGTTGCCATTTTATTTGTTTTTTATTTAATAAAAATATTTTTCTTTCGTTTTACCAGCAAAAAACTATTTTTTATTTTCAATTTTATAAATTTGTTTAAAAGAAAACTTGTTAGATTTAAGGAAAAAAAATTGTAATTTATATAAAAGAAAATTGTGCAGAAAAAAATGTATTTAAAATTTTTTTAAATAAAACAATGATATTTTGTCATGGAAGCGGTGCGGTGTTTTGTTTGGGTCAACCATGAAAATAAAAAATTACACAGCCCTACCAACTTATTTTGTTCCCCTCTTTTTTTGTATATCGTGTTTCCCACCACAAAATTCATTTTCATATCCCCACTACTGCTGCCCGTATATAAATACAGTAACGCAGCCAGTATGGTCTTGGGGGCCCCTGACCAGGTTCCTGAGCTTTGGCGATTTTTTTTTCAAAATCTTAAATCAATCGATTTTGATGCAAAAATTAACTAATTGAACTGCCTTCTATTGCATTCTCACTGTTTTGACCTCCTTTACCGTTTTCCCAATGAATTCCGAGGATTCTAAAATAGTCAGGAAAAAGCCTTAAAAAATCCTGAGCTATACATGGCGATTTTTTTCAAAATCTTAAATCAATCGATTTTGATGAAAACATTAACGAAAAAAAAAATAAAAATAAAAAAATAGTCAGGAAAAAGCCTTAAAGAAAATCCTGAGCTATATTATTATTCGAAAAACTTTAGCACATTGTATTTAAGAAGAAACAAAAAAATAAAGATTAAAAAAATGTATCATCTGTTCGCCTAAAGTCAAATTTTCGCTTAAATTAATTCAATCACCCCCTTCTCACAACAAATCCTAAAACTCATTTGGACCATAAGATGTGGCTCAGTTTCTAGTTTTTTGAAGTCCAAAATCGATCGGAGCACTGCTTCATGGTGAAAAGTTAAAAAAAAATACACAAAAAAAATCCTCTGTTTGATTCTTCTCGCTGATATTGAAAATTTGTTCTGCTCGATCCGATCGTTTTTTTCAGAAAAAAACCATAAAATTCCTCTTTTTACTTCTGCTCGCCTGGTAGAAATTTTGTAAATTTTATCTGCCAGACCGGATATTTTACGCAAAGCTTTAGCTTTTACAGAAAAACAATCGTATGGCTTCCCGGAAAAAATGTTTGCGAGAAGCTTCGCCTTAATAAGTTTATAAAGTTCAGGCGAAGCTCGTCGCAAATTTTTTTCCTGGAAGCCATACGAATGTTTTTCGGTAAAAGCTAAAGCTTTGTAAAATATCCGGTCTGGCAGATAAAATTTACAAAATTTCTACCAGGCGAGCAGAAGTAAAAAGAGGAATTTATGTAAGTTATTTTTTACTTTTCACCATGAAGGAGTACTCCGATCGAGGAGATTTTTTGACTAAAAAAACTAGAAACTAAGGCGCATCTTTTGGTCTAAACGAGTTTTTTAATTTCATGTGGGAAGTGGGGGATTAAATTACTTTAAGTGAAAATTTCACTTATTTTTGGCGAACATCAACTTACAAAGTTGGGGTTTCCTCAATAAGCAGTGGTCTGTTTGGTCTAATTCTAGATTTTCAAAATAGTATAATTTAGGTGAATTTTTATGACAAAATAGAAATTTGGATTTGTTATTGGAATTGAGACGATTAAATTAATTTATGTGAAAAATTACTTTTTTACTATAAAAAAAGTGGCGGTTTTACGATGAAGGGCTGGTCCGATCGGGCTATTTTTTTTAATCAAAAATACTATAGAAACTTAGGCGCATCTTTAAACATTAACAAGTACCTGAATTTGTTGTCGAAACTTAGCGATTAAATTAATTAAATTGAAAATTTGCCTTATTTTGTAAAATTTCAACATAAACTCGTTAAAAACTCAATTATTCAAAAAGTTAAGATTAAAAAAAACTCTTCAATCCTTATAATTTCATATCAATTTGTATTTAAGCATTTTTTTATATAATATTTTTCCTACAAAAAAACGTTGTTTTTGGTGTCCCATTATTATGTATATGTATAATATCTTAATTATTAATATATATAGGTAATTATAATTTAATATATAAATACATAATTTTAATTGTTAAATATATATTTTAATTAATGTCCGGTATATACCTATATTCATTATACAAATTTTATAAATTTTAATATGTTCACATGTAATCAATATACACATAAAATTACTCATATAAATAGTTATATAATTGTGTTAATTATGATGAGAAGCTGCACTGTCTTTCCGCATCAGCTCATCTTCTTGCTTATAGCTACAAAATACTCGCTACAAATTTCTTATAATACTTAATTTTCTTTGTATAACAAATAGTTTATTTTCATTTTATAAATAAAATGGAAAAGTTTCATGAAAAATTTGTTTGAATTATTTAATATAATCATTGTCATTTATTGTTTCTTATACTTTATGATTTGTATGTATATAGTTTCTGAAATAAAGAACAATTTTAAAATTTATTACAATAAATTAGAATTAAAATTTACATATAATTTATTAGATAAGAAACACGTCGTGTGTGTTTATATGTAAGGGTGGCGGAAAGCTTCAAATTTTCTGTTTGTTCTCGTTAAATTTAATTTTAATAATACATAAAAATCATATAGTAAAAATTATTTCATAATCCTTTTGAACTTCCGATTTAACAAAACACTATAAATACGTTTTTACAATTTGTAAAAAATTGAAAAATCCAAATAATTAGATTACTGTTTCGGACCTATACGCCGCTCAATCGTCAGAATGGCTGAGGAGCTCCAATGACAGTTATGAAAATTAATTTAATTTTATAAACTAACTGGAAAAGAAATTTATAAAAAAAATCTGTTAATTTTGAAAATTCAAAAAAAAAACTAAAATGTTTAAAAACCCTTAAAATAAATGTCTTAAAATTGGATAATTATATAATTTATTTAATTTACAATCAACAATTGTTTTCCTACTAATTTTTAATTTTTTTGTTGCCTAATTTTATTTTTTATATTATTTAATTTTAATGATATTATTGCTTCTCTAATTAATGTTTTCTTTTCACCTTATATAAGTTTATTACACATTGTATTACAATACACATTTCAATTATTCTTATATAAAGTGGCCTTAAATATAGTAATTTTATATACAATTAATTCTTATGATGCAATTTATGATGCGTTCTTCACATTTAATAATATTTTGTTTTTATCTATATAGGAATATTATATATATATAATTAATTTAATTATTGTTCATTTTTTCTTAAATTTAATTCATTTTCTTGAATTTTATCCAAATTTTTCTAAATTTATGTATACTATAATAATGTGTATATGGGTAAATGCATGCAAATCGACAGATTGGAATGTGTTTAGAAAAATGCATATTTTTTCGGTTAAAATAAAATAATAATCTACGAAGAAAAAAGGCTCTAATTTGTATCCTTCTGATGCTTAATATATATGAAATAAAATAATAAAAAAAAAAATTAAGTTAATACAAATATCGTGGAACATGAAAAGCTTGGGCCCAAAATATTCTCAGTGTTAAGCATTACAAATATATTTTTCTCTCAGAAATACATTTATTGGACCGAATGCAACTGGACCTTATTACAATCAAATAATAAAAACAACATTGCAAAGATTAAATATCATAGATGGTTTTTTAAAGTGATATTACTAAATAATATTCGAATATAAACTTATTATTCTTAGTAGTATTGATTTAGGCGGTATTTAAGTTTATATAATAACTATTGGTTTTGAGTATTTAATATTTCATTTTAAATTAAGAATTAAATTAATTAATTAATAACTAGACATAGCCAGAATTTTCTATCTTTCGGGTAAGATATTTTGCGCTGATGGACGGCGACGGACAGACATAAATTTTATTGTTGTGTCAAAATTTCTATATTATATTATATTATATATATTATATACGAACTCTGGTTGTATACAAACTCCGCAACACACCTTAATAAAAAAGAGAACCTCTAAAAATCGGTCCGGAAGCTTCAACAAAATATAATATTTAATCTGAATTATTACCCAAGTCCCAAGCATTCATCGCAGAGAATATTCAAAAAATGAATTTATCGAAGTAAGTTCAAAATTCATCGCGAGAGAAACTGAGTCGCGGGTGAAAATTTGTGGCGGGAAAAAACTAGTACAAGAAAAGATTCGTTGCAACAACGAAAAACTTAAAGCATTGGCAACACGAAAATTATTTTGAAAAAAAAAAGGTTTATCGACAACTTCATGAAGTTCAATAGACTGGGGTATTAATTACACAATACACAGTGCTATAGTATTTTTGAAATTTTTCAGTAGCATAGTAGTAGAGGAGAAATAGATTTTAGGGTGGAAGGGTAGGTACGAAGAAAAAGATATTTAAAATAAAGAGCGAAAAAAATGAAAATTTTGCGAAACCGTGAAATTTACGAGTCTTTGAATTGTTATATCTCGGAGTGTGGCCAAGGTACAGAAAAATTTTGTAGACATGAAACGTAGATAATTTTAAATACTGTATTAGAAACCAAGTAGATATAATTGACAGTTTTTGGTCTATTAACCGAAATACAGTAATCGGCGCTTTTTTTCAATATGGCGGCCAAAAAAACGCATTTTGCACACATAGATTTTTCTAGACTTTTAGTATGTTAAAAAGATACTTCCAACAAACCAAAAAAAAATTTACTTTGTCTCTGTGGGAAATAGTTCCATCTTTCATAATTTTTTTTCGTAGATCTCCTCTATATAGTAATTTTTTTAATATTTGCACTGTAAGCCCAAAAAATAAATGATCTTACAATACAATACAATACACAATACAAGTATGTTCCGTTTGTAGCAAATAAGGATATGTTATATTTAGGGCTTCGCAGATTGTGGAAATTATCCTCATTTTCAACAAAACACACCCCGCATATCAATTGTTAGGCCACTTCTTATTCCCTATTTTAAAAAATAAGTGACCAAACAATTGATATAGGCGGGGTGTGTCTTGATGTAAATGAAGATAATTTCCACAATCTGCGAAGCCCTAGATGACTCTGCTACAAACGAAACTTACTTGGCTATTCCATTTCATATCATTGTCCAACAATAAACCAAGATACTTTACTAAATAATAATATGGAATAACAGTTTGGTTAAGGAATAGTACTCGTAAAATATGAGATATATCGTTTTTCTTACCAATCAGTATACTATTTGATTTAGTTACATTTAAATCCATGTCATTTAAAACGAACCATGCAGCAAATAACATTTAGATCACTATTCATTTTGAATATCAGTATATCCAATCAATGAGTAGCAGCTAAGCTGACAATCATCAGCAAATAGATCGATTTGACATTCAGAAACTAACACTATCGGAAGATCACTGATGTACATTGTACAATATGTACATACTAAATAGGAGGGGACCTAACACAGATCTCTGTGGCACTCCAGATAAGATATTCAATGGACAAGATTCAAAATCATTAAAAGTAGTGATAGATCTTATCAAACTCTATATATCAAATAATTTTCTAATAAAAAAGTAAAAAAAAAATTATGTAATGACAAAGTGTTCAAAATTGGATAAAGTCGATTAAGCTATGATTGGCATCAACTGTGAATAAAAACCGGGTTTAAACTGGAGATTAATAAATCTCCATTAGTGTCACTTCAATATTTTTAATTTTCACAAAATAAAAAAAAAATAGAACCATAACACCCGCTTAGTCAATAACGTTTTAAAAAATTAAATGGGGTGTGATTACTGATTAGAAATAAAATTAAAATTGCCTGTGAGTTTATACCTTATGTTACATATACCTATTCAACTCAGCTTTTACTTGTTCTACGTTCCCATCAGGTTGGAAGATCTCTAGGATTATAACTGTGGGAAATCCGAAAAAGCTAGATGAAATCAGGCCAATTAGTATTTTATTCGCGGAATGCGGACTTTTCGGCACGATCGATTTGGCGCCAAGACAATTCGGCGCTAGGCGTTTGGGTGCGAGACGATTTGGCGAAAATATTAGACGCGAGACTTTTTGACGCGTGGCTTTTGAACGCGAGACTCTTTTGGGCGGGCTTCTAAAATTACATGTATTTCACTTATTATTTTTTGGTATCACTAATCCTTCTAATGTGATCGCGCCAAAATATCTGGCGCCGTATGTAACGTCCGCGCCAAAATGTTCGCGCTCAAAAGTCATTGAGCGTTTTTCCGCATTGTCTATAAATCATGGGAAATCATAGCTCATTAATCTACGACAATATGCTATATTCTAAATAATCTGAAGCCCGATTATGAAACTCGATATTATCGGTATCGAAACGAGAATAAAATTCCGATACTCTCGAATGTAGCTATTATGACTTCTCGATCGGATCGAGTGGTATAATTTATATACATTTCCATTTTTATACTCAATTTAAACTTACATTATCATCTAGAAGTCATTATAGCTACATTCGAGCGTATCAAAATTTTAATCTCGTCTCGATACCGATAATATCGAGATTCATAATCGGGCCTGTT
>JANSTW010123663.1:0-16787 GCA_027564275.1 Diadocidia ferruginosa | reverse complement strand
CTTACAAAACATCTACAAAAAAATGAACTGGCCATTTTATTTTATTAACCAATTAATAAATTTGAATTCAAGGTTTATCTTTATTAAGACAAAAATAATCGAAGGTAAAAACAAACTTTTTCCTCAGTGAAGTTTTTGTGTTTTGTTTTTTTTTCTGCGCGGTGTAATAATTGACTAAAGAAAGTTAATAAGAAGGTAATGATAGTAAAATTAATAATAATAATAATTGAATAAAAGAAAACAATTTGCCTGTGGAAGGATTATCACAAAATTTCTTCAAGTTTTACGGTTGATAATCACTTGTAAGATCTTAAGTTATGTTTATTTTGTTTTTGTCTTTTTCCAACTTTTACAAAATTGTTTTTTATATTCTTTGATACTGTACTCCAATGTCTTTTTTTCAAGGCAAAAGAATAAATTCCTTTTTTTTTTCTTCTCATTAAAAAATTAGAAATTGCGTATTTCCCTTTTTTTTATAAACTTTGCTCCAATATTTTGTCTTTAAGGAATGATAAACAAAGCGATAATAATTGAATAAGTGTATAGCCACGCGTCGGCGCTTTAGTATTTGACAAATCAAGCATAAATATCGCAAGTTTGCATCTCATAATTAAATTATTGGTTTGAACTATTACTATTAGTTTTTATCCGCTTATTTAAAGTCAGATTTTATCTCTTAAAAAATGTAACATAAAGTTGTATTTTAAGGAAAGAACAACTTTTTTTTTTAAGCTGATTTGTTTTTTTTGTTGGGATTTACAAATAAGCGTCAATAAAATTTTAACAATGTAATTTGTTTCTATAAAATTTTTTTATAAAATAAATTTGTAATTTTGTATAGCGTCAAGTAAAAAATTATTAACTTTAAAAAAAAATTTTTTTTAGTATTTTGGATTATTTTTGACAAAGAATAATTTCATTCTTTTTTATAGTTCTAAAAATTATAATCAATTTTGCTTGTCGACGCTTAGGCTAAAGCTTACGTTGTTAAATTTTTGTTTAATTTTTTTTTATCAACAAGAATAAGGTTAATGTTAATTTGAGTTTGGTATAATCATTGAAGAGCTTGAAGACAGAAAAATTTACACTTTTTAATAGTTTAAAAATTCTTAAAAAGTTATGGTGTGAAAATTAATGTGAATTGCTATGGATATCAGAAATCTTTTTTTTTTGTTAATGTGAGATTTATTTGTGACTTAATCAATAATTAATTTTTTTAAAACAAAACTAAAATTACTTTAATTTCATAATGGTTACTTGATTGTTTTATAAAACATAATTGAGAATTAACTCCCGCACATCTTGCTTATGCTTAATACATTAACTTAAAAAGTAAAAAATTGTATTAGTTAATCAAACAAGTAACTCAACTAAATTAATGGAAATGATTAAGACCAAAGTCTTTTTTTTTTCTTCATTATTTTAGTAAGTTTTAATTTTTGAACGTTTATATTACAATTTTATTGTTGTTTTTTTTAAATTTTTTACTTTAAAAAAAATCAATGAAATTACTTTTTTTTTGTCGTTTTAAACAAATAAAATTTTAAGTAATATAAAAGTTTTTCGTTAAAGTTTTAATTAATTAGTTTAAAAGCATTTTTATTACATAAAAAAAAATGAAAAGTTACGCAATTTTAAGGCTCAAAATTGAACAAATTTCTTTGATTGACCACAAAAGCAGGCTCTTAATGTAGGTCCTTCTAAGGAACCACGACAATTACAAGCAACAACGGGCCGATTACCATCATTTTGACAAATATTTCTACAAGCAGCCAAAATGCATGGATCAAGCGGACCAAACGAACTAAATTTTAATATAGTTTATGCTAAAGTTAGAATCAAAAAAATTCTTTTCTATAATTTGTAAAAATTTTATTATTTTAAAAAATGGATAAATTAATCAATTTAATTTAATTCCTTTATTATATTGTTCAAAAATAAAATTTTCCTGTGATTCACATAAAAATATTGATTTTAATCAATTTCTTTTTATTGGGAATGTTAGACTTAGGTTTACAGTTTAAAAAATTGAATCCAAAAAATTTACAAAAACTTAAACAAAAAAACAAATTAAAGTTATTCAATAATTTTAAAACATAAATTAAAAAAAATGGAAAAAGTAACCATGGAAGTGTTATAAATGGACTACATCCTGCTTTACAATATCCTGCATCAATTCTTTGAACGAGATTTAAACAATAAATAAAATAAACGCACAAAATTGTAAGAAAAAGTTTTTCAACCCTCATTTTCAAATTTCAAATTTCAATATTTAATATATTATAAGTTACATAAAAATAATGAAAACAATTTTTGCAATGAATGATAATCACTTGTAAAAAAAAAAGTAGTGGAAACCATTACAATTATTTTTGTTTGCTTTTCACATATTAAACCAGTTTTACCTCGTTTCCATTTTTGTAATTAATTATATAATAAAATGGTTTTATTTTCAAATTCAAATTGTTTTATATTTTTTTTGATTTCTTTTTAAATTTACACTGCGAAATGAAGCAAAATTAAAAAGAAATATTTTAATATGTAATATTGATATTACTAGATTTAAAATATAACTTTTTTTTATAAAAAATTTTTTTTAGTAAAGCATTGATTCAAAAAAAATCATTTTTGCTAATTTTATAATACAGTAAAGGAGCCTAAAGCTTAAGCCCAATACAGATTTTTATAATTAGGGTAAAAAAATATTTCCTAGTACTATTACAATAAATGTAACAATTTTATGAATTCAATTTTTTTTTAATAATTCAAGAGAAAAATTTTGGTACACTTTAAATTCTCACTAAACAAATTAAAAAAAAATGACTGATTTTGAATCATTAATGCTTACTGAATTTCGCCACTTTTGAATTGATATAAAAAATGTATCATTTAACCAACTTTTTATTTTGACAAGAAAAATTTTATAGTAAATAAAATTATATCATAGCTTTTTTTTTGTGTGGCCCAAAAATATATTTAATAATCTCAAAAAATAAAAAAGTTTGAAGCTCCTTTAAAGTTTAATTAAAAATAAATAATTAAAATTTGATAGACTAATAAAATGAAGAAAGCTTATATAAAGTTAAAAAAAAATGTAATTAATTGATTAATCAAAATGTTCTTCAATAAAAACAATTAAACAACGAAAACATTTTTGAAATATGTTAAGAGAAAAATATCTATAAAAAAAATTTAATAACTTTTTTTAAAATAAATTTAAATTAAAAAAAATTTGTTTTACGCAAAAATATTAAACTTAGTTAACATAATTTAAAAAAAAATTTATCTAAAGAACGAGGAAAAAATAATTTTCTAAATAATGCACTTATCCTTTATTCAAAAGGGGAAAAAGGCAAAAAAAGAAGTCTAAGCCTACGTGTAAATAGGGAAGTCCGAATTGTACATAAAAATAATTTAAATAAGTGTTTATGTAAATCATATAGTATTTCGAGTTGCGTCACTTTTTTTTTTGTAATGCAAATACCTAGAGAAAATTTATGTTTGAAGTAAAGATAGAAAGTGAACAAAGAAAGAAAGAAAGAAAAAAAAGAAGAGAGAAAAAAGGAAAAAGAGAAGGAACAGAAGAGAGAGAGAGTGGTTATAGAATCAGAAAGCATTTTTCTTTGCGATAGACTTAATATATTAAAGAAAAGCTTCTTTTTTTCACTTATTAAGTAAAATAAAAATGATATTTTTTTTAGTAGTTCAAAAAAAACGCAAAGCAGTAGGCATTTTACTACGCCTATAAACCATAATTTTTCAAAGGTCGGTTTTTACTTGTTGCGCTGATATTAAAACACATAAAACTAAGAAAATTGTGTTCATTAACGCGCGGACACAAAAAAAATTTTTTTTGTTGTTTTTGAGCATAAGTGTATGTTCTTAGGATGATAGTTTATTAAAATAAGATAGCCTAGTTTTTTTTTTTTTGCTTTGTAGCTTGATAAATTAGTAAACTAATAAAAAAGATTAACCTTTAAAGTCAATCGAAATATGGAGGAAAAACGAAGGAAAATTAATTTCACTTTATTTTTTTTTGTTGTTGTTGCTAATTCTTTTACGAATTCACTAAATTTATTTTTAAGTAATCAACGTTACTTGAAAACAAAGTTATATTATAAAGAAAATCATTTACAGTTTTGTTTTGTTCTAAAAATTTTATTTTTTATATTCATATTTGATATTACACATTATATATAGAAATAATTATTATCATTTTTTTCTATTAATTTTTCTATTTTTTAATATACATAATTAAAGTAGTCGAAAAATTTTTTTAGGGTTTTTTTACATCATTACATAGATGTTTTTGCATGTTTATGAAGCGCGTATAGTATTGCGGCATTAGATTTGTTTGTAAAAAACTATAAAAGTGAACAATGGGATATGCTTGATTTCATTAATCCAAACATTATTTTTATGGTTATTTGTATAGTAATTTAAAAGAAAATTAGCAACTTTCTAACGATCATAACTAATCATTTTTTTTATTTATTAAAAGTTCTTAGTCAAATTTTATTTTTGTATAATATATAAATCTATTAACGATAATGTGTTAGTGACAATGAAAAAAAACATATTGCATTTAAAGAGACAACAAAAGTTAAGAGTAAAAAGCAAGTTAAATAGAAATAAAGAAGATAAACTATGTAAAATGAATAAGAAAAAAATGATTGTGCCAAGAAAAAAAAATTGTAACGCTATATTAAAATGAAAAAGAAATTGAAGTTTCTTTTATATTTCAAAATAGCAACAATGAGTTGAACCCTACCACTAAAATACTTAAACCTCAAATACAAATTTTCGTATAATACATCAAAATTGATTGATATGGGGATTAAATTCAAATACTTTGAGAAGACTTTATTTCTGACATTTTTTGAAAAATTTAATTTTATTCCTTGATCTAGACTTAGAAATTTTTCAGGAGTACATGAGAGGGATGAAGAGATATACGGGAGATAAATTAAACATAAACCTTACATTATTATTTTAACGCAATCAAAACCATAAATCTTTCATTTATTAATATTTGGGTTATTTTAGACATAATTATATCTAGGATTATAGGAATTTAATGTATAAATACTAAATCCATTATTGGAACACTCCAAATTAAACTAATCAATAAACTAATTATTAGGTTGTCAAAAAAGAAATTGGATTTTAACAAAAAATGAAATTTATTATAAAAACAAAATTATAACAATTTAATCTAAGAGATATTCTCCATCATTATCACTAACCTTTCGCCAACGTTTACGCAACGAATAGATGCTCTGTTTGAAAAACTCAGCTGGATGTGATTCAGAGAAATTAAACATCTAAATTTGCACTTCTTCACGGTTTTTGAATTTTTTGTCTACCAAAGAGTGCTGCATTGACCGAAACAAATGGTAGTCAGATGGTGCCAGGTCAGAACTATATGGAGGGTTTTGCGACATGTGGACGTGAAAGCAAACATCATAAAGCAATTTTATACGAAATGTATCCACTTCCTGGCAACGCAATACTTCATTTACACGGGTCAATTGCTGTGTGTAGAAATCTGCCGTAACTAATTCACTTCAAAATACACTAAACCTTTACCATTCCACCAAACACATAATAACTTTTTTTCTGTGTATATACCGATTGTGATTGTTCCTTTACACTTAATCACTGTCTTTTTATGATTATATTATCAAAAAAGACTCATTTATCATCCAATGTAACGATGGAATCGAAAAAACTACTATTCTTGGCTTGACGGAGGAGAATTCCTGCCAATAATTCTGTTTGCATCGCTGAGTTGATGTGGGGCCCACTTTCCACACTTATTTGCTTTGCCAATTCAGTGTAAGTGATTGACAAAATAGTTACATGAGTGCAGTCAAAGATTTCTGCAAGTTCTCGTGATGTTTGTGTTGAATCCGTTTTGATTGTTTCTTTCAGCAGTTCATTATCCACGACTTGGGGCCGTTTTCCATGTTTTTTGTCTTCAAGGCTCTCATATTCATCCTAAAAGCGTTCAAACCATCGTTCACATTGACTTTCAGATATAACGTCGTCTCCAAACACTTGGTGAGATTCAGCAGCTGTTTTCTTTTGTTTAAAATCATAAAACAAACAAATGCAGATTTTAATTATATAAATTAATTATAAACATTATACAGGTCTCAACACTGAAATGTTGCCATTTGTCAATCAAAAAATGCCCCCGAATTTGATTTTCGAACAGGACTTTTTTTAATTCGTATGAGGTTTTGTCCGCAAAAATTTTTCATAATTTTTTAAATTATTAAGAATTAATATTTCTATACATGTTTATATAGGTTTTGTAGAGCTTGAAATTCTCTTTCTAATGGTATATTTTTTTTACAGTTAAATATATTCTTAAAATAACTATATTTAATAAAAAAAAAATATAAATTAGTACGAGGTTTTGTCCGCATATATTAGTCAATGCGCAAAAACGTGCTCTTTCAACTAAAAAAAGTTAATTAAAAAATATTTTATTACAGCTGGAATATAAAGAAACAAAATCTTTTTTGACAATTCAATACTAAAAGTAATGAGAAGGTTAATGTTATTCTTTTTTTCACAAGTTTTCCGTTTGAGACAAAAAAAATTCAAACATTGAAAAATGTTTCAAAAGGAAAAAATAAGGATTAAAACCACCTAAAAAAAATTTTTTTTAATTGTTTTGCGTTTTTTTGTTATTAAAATTGTATTACTTTTAATAATTAAAAATTTTTTTTTTTTAAAGCCAATATTTTGTAAAAATATATTTTAATATGGAAGTATATAAGTGAAGAAATTGGTTTTCTATGTTACTTTCGCCGGAGCAATTTGCAAGGCTTACAGAATATGCATCATGTAAGTATAATATTTAAATTTTACTTTTTTGTTTGAATATTATTTTCTTAAAAAATTCAGTTATTTTAAACGTTATTTAAGTGTGTCCTAGAGCTTAAACAAAAAAATAATTTTTTTTAAGATTTACTTTTGAAATTTTAGCCAATCTTTTCTTTTACTGGAAAAAGAAATTTTTCAATTTTTATAATAACAGAAAAATTACTTTGAAGCTATTTTTTTCTTTTTTTTTGTTATTTAACGAATTTATTTAACGATTTTATTTAGCTAAGCCGATTTTTAGCTTAAAAAAAGAAGTATAATCTCTTTCGCTATATATAATTTTTTTTTTAAATTATTTTATATATTTTTAATAGTTGCAATTAAATTTAGCACGTAAAGCTAAAAAAGAAAATGGCTTTTTCTTTTGATGATAAAATTTAAATTATTAAATTTAATGCAAAATCTATATTTGTTATTGTACTTTCAAAAATCTGGATAACCTAAAGCTCTTTAAAAAAAATTTTGATTAAAAAGTTATTTGTATAAATGTGGGTTATTCATAAATATAATAAAATAAATGTTAAACAATTTTACAGTAACTTTTAAAAATTTACTTTGTCTTAAAATTAAGTTAGGAAAAAATTCAAGGTAAACCAGGGATTAAACTTTTTTTGGATCAATCTCTTATAACAAGATCAGTTTCTTCTTTAATAAAATTTTTCAACTCGTTTAATCTACCGCAAATAATTTTACGTAAGCAATATAAAAAATGTAAAAAAAATTTTTTTTACTTTTATAAATTTTATCAAATATTAAAGTTTTTTGAACTATTAAAAAACATTTATATAAAATAAAATGCACTTTTATGAATTAAAATCTTTTTGCAAGATAAAATAATTATATTTAATAATACTAAATGCTGCCTTTTCATGTTTTATATGCTTAAAGTTTAAGAAATATGTATATGTACCTACAAAATCTTACTAAATGTGTAAATTCGAATATAAAAAATTTATTAACAGTTTAAAAAAATTATAAAAAAATATTTAAAAAAAAAAATGACACTCTTGATAAATAATTTCAATCAAAATTTTTATTTTTTTGTTTAGACTCAAGCCATCAAATGGTGGATATGCTCTGCGAATTTCAGCCAGGTGGAATGTTTTTTCGTTATCTTTCAAATGACTTACAAGTAATTTTTGTTTGAAATTCATTATTTTTATAGATTATTTAGCTAATAGGGTTTAAAAAAATTGATTTAGACAATTGATTTTGATGGTGTTACACATTTTATTAATTGTTATTTTGGAGCTGAATTACCAGCGGACCTCATTCAACAATTATTTCTTTCATTTGTCGCAAATTCAACGTCAATTTTGCAAAGTTTTTTTTTATTATACTCAAATTTTAATATCAATTAGTTTGTTAAAAATTTTTAACTTAAATAATTTAGTAAAAAATTCTTCTACTTTGACTTCACCTGTTTCTTTACTATCATCTACTGTATCTGAACGACGCTCTTCTACCTTTGAAGAGGCACTTAACACTGTAAAAAATGATTTTCAAAAAGACTCTATTATGAATTTAGTGAGTTTTTAATTTTTACTTTTAAAGTGCTTATTTTTTTATTTTTTCTAATATAGCTAAATTTTTTCTTTAGCAAAGCGAAGCCTCAAGTCAGCAATCTGCTGTGGCAGCAGCTGTGGTCGCTTCTCACGATATGGTATTTTTTACTTTCTTTAATCTCTTGAAATAAAATTCTTTTTTGATAGAATAAACTTAAAAATAAAACAAAAAAAATACAATTTGCCTAATGTTTAGTCGTCAATGATTAGCAGCACACAGCGCATTCCTCTAAAACCACTTGTTTGTTATTTATCTCTTTTGGAAAGTATCCCACCAGAAGATAAATTAGAATGTTAGTTTGTTTATTATGTTTTTTTTATTTCAAAATCATATCTGAATTAATTTTTTAGTTGTTTTTCACGTTTATGATAGCGATGGTAATGGATACCTTGATAGTAAGGTAAAACTTAATGTTATTATTTAATTCATTATAATTTTGATGTAAATAATCTATTTTTAGGAAATGGAAAGTATAATTGAACAAATGATGAATGTTGCAAGGTATCAACAGTGGGACACTATTGAACTTGAACCGGTAAGATTTTAAGAAACTTTTTAGCGCTTAAGCAAACATTTTAATGAAACAAAAAAATTTTAGATTCTAAGGCAAATGATGGCTGAAATTGACTACGATAATGATGGAATAGTTTCACTAGTAGAGTGGATACGTGGCGGACTAACAACAATTCCGTTACTTGTGCTTCTAGGCTTTGATACGGTTTTAACTTTTCTTGACATTTTTAATAATATACTTAAGCTCAATCATCTTATAATTATTTGAATTTATTTAAATTACATCTAACTCAAAATTGTAAAAAAATACAAAATACTTATTATAAAATCAAAAGTCATTTACATAAATTTATAATTAACGTTTTACTTAAATAAAAGTATAGTTTTCTTATTAAAATATTTGAGACACTACATATTGTAATGCAAATAATTTAGGGCATGAAAGAAGACGGGTGTCATATTTGGCGTTTACGTCATTTTAGTAAACCGGCTTACTGCAATGTTTGTTCAAATTTGTTGCTCGGCTGGGGTGGGAAACAAGGATTAGCATGTTCTTGTACGTTTTTAAATTTCTTTACTTTTTGAATACTATTTAACAAATGCTGTACTTAATTTATTTAAAATCTATTATTTCTAAACTTTAAATTACAACTTTGTATACAAATTCTAGTAAAAAATTTTAAAAGTTGGTATAATAGAATAGAAAGAAACAAAATTTATAACAAACATAAAATTACATTTACTAATTACTCATCATTTGAAATGAATTAAATTCTCAATTAAGGATTTCTACTTTTTATGGGTTATTACTAGATACAAGATTATTGTTCAATATAAATTTTTTTTAGAAAAATTTAATACCATTCTATAAATATATGAATTAAATTTCAATTGGAAAAGCTTATTTTAATATTCTTTTCTATGCAAATTAATTCTGCCTTTTTTTGAAAATTTTATCATTAAAAAAATTATATTTTTTCTTTAAAATAATACTCTTTAGTATGCAAATATACAGTTCATGAACGATGTGTACGAGATGCTGAAAACACTTGTATTCATACTTACAACGCAAAAAAAGAAGTAAAAATGTCGCATCATTGGCTTGATTCAAATAATTCTGCAAAGTGTGCAAAATGTAAATCAACTGTTCATATATTTCAAGGCAAAGTTTGCCGTTGGTGCAAATATTTAGTAAGTTTTTTATGTTATATACTAAATATTTAATTTATATTTTTTAGTTGCATACAAAGTGCATTGAAATGTGGCCAAAAGAATGCGGTAAATTACTTTTATGAATTTGAACACAATTTTTTAAAAAGATAAATAAACATTTGACTTTGCTTTCATTCAGAGAATCAGCTAATAAATATTATTTACGCTTAAGCATTTACATAATTTTTGATTGGTCTAGTTTAAATACATATTTATCAAATGTATTAAAAAATTTTATTACTAGTTAGGTTTATACCTTAAACTTTAATATACTAATTGTTTTCAGTAAAAAAAATTTAAAAAAAAAGAAATTCTTTTGTTTCTTTATAAAATATGAACCATCTTTATGTATTACGTTATAACCAATTGATGTTTAGATTTTGGTCCATTTGCTTATCACATTCTTTCTCCCATAAATATTATTCCCACATTTTTGGACAGAACTCCACAAACTCAACAACAAACTCATCAACAACAATCTCAACAATTACAACAAATTATACTAAGCAATCATAATAATAATCATTACAACAATAATGGAAGCTATTGTAATGCAATCAATAATCACTTTAATTCATATAGTAATTTTCACAATTACGTATCAACTTCAACAAGATTGAAGTCAAAATCACTAAACAACAACACAAGCAATTACGCTTCGATTTCAGAAACATCTGGCAGCGAAATGAAATTATTTTTGCAGGCAAATTTTTAAGTTAATTATTTTTTATAGTAAAACATTGGAAATATATTATTTTTTCAGATAAATTAACAATAATTAGTTAAATAATTGTTTATTATAGCCAATTTATAACAATTTTTTAGCAACGTTTGTTTAACATGTTATTAACTTATAGATGTTTGAATGTTTTTTTAACTTTTAGGTGACACAATTACCCGCAACCAGCCGCAATCGGCCATTGCTTGTGCTTGTTAATCCAAAAAGTGGTGGTAGACAAGGAGAACGCATTTATAACAAATTTCAATATTTACTAAATCCACGTCAGGTTTATAGCCTAGACAAAGATGGACCAGAGCCAGGGTAGTTTTTTGACATTTTTATATAAAAAATGAAGTACTTTCTTTTTTTCAGATTAAACTTGTTTAAGTCTATAAAAAATGCAAACATTTTGGTATGTGGAGGAGATGGAACAGTTGGTTGGGTTCTTGATGCAATGGGTTTATTTACAAATTTAATAACAATCTATTTTATATTGTCACATTATGTTCATTTTAAATACATTATGATATTCTTTTTAAATTTCTATAGTACTAATAGAAAAAACTTTAAAAAAAAGTTCATACTTTTTTTTCTTTTATTTATATTTATTATTCTAAACATTTGAAATATATTTTTGCAGATAAAATTGATTATATGAACAATAATCGGCCGCCAGTTGCAGTTTTACCACTTGGCACAGGAAATGATTTGGCAAGGTCAATTAATACTTTTTTTATCCATCTCTTTTACGCCAATTTTTTTAAACTCAAGTTTTAAGGTGTTTAAAATGGGGCGGTGGGTACGAAAGCGAACCTTTGGAAAAAATTTTGCAAAGTATCGAAAAATCAAATCAGGTTTTTTTTCTTTGTATTTTAATTGAATTTATAACTAACAAAGGTTTCAGATCTATATGGATCGATGGCAAATTACGATTGAACAAACTAAAAAGTGTGATAAAGGAGATCCCCAACCCTATCACATTATCAACAACTATTTTTCAATTGGAGTGGTAAATATTTTTTTAATAATACGTAAGAAATTAATCGATATTATTATAGGATGCATCAATAGCACATAGATTTCATGTAATGCGCGAAAAATATCCCGAAAAGTTTAATAGTAGAATGCGTAATAAATTATGGTACTTTGAGTTGGGTACCAGTGAAACATTTACAAGTACATGCAAAAATCTTCATGAGCAGATTGACATTTTGGTAACTTTTATAAACTTATTATAACTTTAAATGAAGGCATTCATACAATATTCAATTGTTTAGTGTGATGGCGAGACAATAGATTTAGGCAATGGTCCAAACTTAGAAGGAATTGCTTTGCTAAATATTGCATCAATTTATGGCGGAAGTAATTTATGGGGTAATAGTCGCAAAACTTCAACTTCATGGCATATGCCTATGTTATTTCCGCAAATTGCCCACAGCTCTGTCCAATTACAACACAGAGTTCAAGTAAAAATTTGTTTTTATTTATAGTGAAAATTAATAATTTAAATTTTAAAGGGTAAATATAAAATTCAAGACTAATAATTAGTATTCTATACTTCCCTGACCGATTTTATAATTAATCTTTTATGTCAGAGGTAAAAAGAAAATTGTTCTAAAAATTAGGATGTTGGAGACCGACTCATTGAAGTCGTGGGACTTGAATCTGCTATTCAAATGGGCCAAATTAAAGCCGGAGTCCGAGCGGCAGCACGGCGTCTTTCACAATGTTCAACTGTTGTTATTCAGTAAATTCTTCCTCCATACTTTTTACAATTTAAAATCTTTATTTAGAACACATAAACCTTTTCCTATGCAAATCGATGGAGAACCATGGATGCAGCCACCTTGTATCATTCAAATTATCCATAAAAATCAAGTACCTATGTTAGTAGGTAAAGCTTGACATAGATAATATTATTTAGACTATAGGGGAAACAAACTTATCTAAAATTCCAGAAAATGAAATTCAATTTTTTTTTTATAAAGTTTGAAGGTTAATTTGAATGAATTCATTTTTAAAGACTTTCTAGGAAGTCGTAAACGTAGTACATGGAATTTATTAAAGCGTCAAACTACTGACGATGGTTAATGAACTATTTTTTGTCGTATTATTAGAGGTATCAAATGGCTCAGACACATATAATTTTTACTTAAATTATCTTTGTTAAAATCCATATAAATTGTAAAATTTTCATTGTTATAAATCGTTTTAACCAATATACTTTCTTCAATAACAACTAAGAAATGAATACAAAACAATTGACTTTTGTATTGTTTTGGCAGAAACACAAATGGAATCTAAATGAGTGTATATCACTTTCAAAAGACTACATAACAAAAGTAGAAGATTTTTTTCAAGTGTTAGGTGAATTTGAACAAGTCAAGTAAATTTTTGATAATTTGGTAGGAGATGATTCTGCTGAAGAAAAAAGTGCAGCAGTAGCATAAAAACTTTTTGATGAATATATTTGTCATAAAAAACAAAAATAGTTTTTAATTATTAAAATGTTCTTATATCAAATTATCAAAAATTTGTTTGACTTGTTCAAGTTCACCTAGCACTTGAAAAAATTCTTCTACTTTTGTGAAGTGGTCTTTCGAAAGTGATACACGCTCATTTAGAGGTCGCATTTGCGTTTCTGCCGAAACAATACAAAAGTCAAAGTCGTCAAGTTTTGTTTCAATTTTATTTAAATTATTTACGTCACATATAAGTTCAAACTTTTCACTTTCATTTTCGTCCTCGTTTTCTGCTATGCTAACCTCTTCACATTCCAATTCTATGCCAATTTCTTCAACCTTAACAATGAAAAAATTATGAAAGAGAATTTTGTAAATAAATGGAATTAAATTGAAAATAATACACAAATAGAAATCGAAAATGTAATTAAAAAGCACCTCTTCTAAATTCATCAATTTTGATTGCTTTGTAATAGAATTCACTACAATTATTCCCTTTCCTTCAAATTCTGTGCCCAATAAACTGTCAGTAAGATGAAATTCAGGTAACTAAAAAAATAGCTATGTATCTTATCATCTTTTGGCTATAAATTTACCTTCTTTAGAGCTTTAACAATGGCATTTTGAATTTTTGACCTCGTCTCACCTTCCATCTCAACAATAAAATAAGAACCCCCAGGACCCGTAAGTTGATAAGTAGCGCAAACGTCTGGCTTCTCCTAAGATTTTTTTATAAATACACATTTTAAACTTCTTATCATTATCAAAAAACAAAAATTTTAATTAAAAAAACTAACTTTGTATTGTTGCAAACATTTATAAAAAGTTTCAAGAGGAAGGGATTCCTTGACGTATTCTTTTTCCAAATCAGCTAACTTTTTATTAAACTTTAAATCAAAGCCTCCTTCGCGAACAATTGATTTCATCCTTTTCAAAAACAAATTAATTTTTTTTGAACGAGCGTCATCGTTTTTCATTTTTGTTGCTTTAATATTTTGCCATTTTGAATGACCCTTAGCAAGAATAGACGCCAAAGACAAATACTTACGCTGTTGCCTTATTGCAAACCGTTCTTGATTATAGTTTAAAAAATGTAGTGGAATATGATTCGATGAAATAACAGCAAGGCAAGACGTGCATCTATGCCGCCTCATACTGTTCAACAGTGCTGCCCCATCAACAAATGTTAAACGCAAAACGGGCAGCATTCTTTAAAACACTCCATACAAAGATGTTCAAAAAATTTCTTTAGGTTTTATAGTTCAATAATAAAAAAAAAATTGCAAACGAATTTTCAGGTCTTATACTTTTGCTAAAATTACTTATTTTGTAAATAGTCATAAAAATAAATTTTAGGTAATTTTACAAATTCAAATTTACTCAAATCTTTGAAACAATTTTATTTAAAAAAATCAACAATAATAAAGGCTTTACAGTAACTTATAAATCAAACAACTAAAAACTAAAATTATAAGCAACGAAAGACCAAAAATAGTAATAATAATAATAAAGTCAAATAATAGAGATCGCACCTAAACTATTCTACACGTCCGCTATAGCAGAAATCAGAAATTAATAATAGGATAAAATTAGAAATGCACTTAACAAAATAAATTATGTTAAAAATAAATAATTTATAGTATAACAAGTATCACTATACAATTTATATCAATTATTTTTAGTTCGCATAAAAAGTTGACTTACTAAAATTTAAACCTAAATTGGCATCAAACTAAATTTATATGTTAAAAATTTATTCCACTTCAGCAACAACATTTTTGTATTTACTCATAACATCATGTTGTTTACTGCCACCAATCATCTCTCGAGATAAAAGTGAAATGCCGAGCTGATGCTCTTTAGTAAACGGTTGTGCCATTAATGGAAACCATCGTTTTGCTATCATAATTGCTTCCTCAATACTAAGATTAACTTGTGCATCAGTGATATGTTCTTGAATCCATCGTGGCAACTTCCCCTTCTTGTCAGCTCGGCAAAATCTCTTAAGAATCATTTTCATAATGTCATAAATATTACAACTTTAAAGTAGATCAGTAAATATTTTTAATTAAAAAAAATAATTTAGCGATCAAAATTTTAATAAAGTTCAAAATCATTTAAAAGAAAAAATACTTTATCAGCAAAGATCATAAGACCATAATCCGTCTTTCCTCTCAGTGCACGACCTACACACTGAGCAGCGTGACGCATTGCGTCAAAAGTCAAAAAGTCGTTTTCTCTAAAAAAAATATAATTAAAACATTCATAAGAATTATTTTTAAAAAAATAGCAAACCGTATTCCAAACTGATCTCGGAGATACTCCAATCTAGCACGTAAAATTCTACTTTCTGTGTATACATATGGAATGCCTAACATAACAACAGCTCTGCCTAAAAATAAAAAAGTTTTGCTTTGAGCATTCAAATAAAACAATATAAACCTAAATGATGAGAAAAATCAATTCCTTCAGACACCTTTCCTCTAGCTACCGAAAAGAGAATCGCACCACGTCCACGTTCACATGCCTCAACATACTTTTCTAGCGCAACAGACGTCTCGAGTGCATCATTTGTTTCAATAAATAAAAGTTTTAATTTTACCAACTCGTCGATCATTCTCTAAATTATTATTTTAAATATAATTTTTGTTGCATATTCAATACTTAAAAAATTCAAATTACCTGCTCATACCACATTGCTACAACGTTCTCCATGTAAAGATAACTAGTAAAAAATACGACAATTCCGTCTGGTACAACATTTGCCAACTCAAGGATAAGGCTTCCATAATTACGAATAACTGACGGATCGTCTCGACTTTCAAAACGTGACGTTATCTCAACTTGATCGTTTCCTAAAAAACTATTTTGTTCAAAACCCATAAAATTAAAAACAAAGTGTTTTTTTATAAAAAAAAACCTTTAGAAACAATCATGGGAGAAATACATTGCCGTGCCAATGTCATTGAAAGGCTAGTCATTACCACAGGATCAAAATCAAGAATTTTAGGATACATATCCAATGGTGATAATGTCTAAAAAATAGTTTTAATTAAAAAATTTTTCACAAAAAAATATAATTCTAAAAGCATTATCTTGCTTACTCCTGACGTAATAATAACTGTTTGAAAACGATCAAGTACAGGCCTCATTGCAATAGAAGCATCCATGCAATTAAGATGAAGTTTGCAGTCAGGTAACATATCGCCACCAGGCTGACCACCATCTTCAGAAGGCTCTAAAACTACAGAAAAGCCTAACGAATATGTACTCACTAAAGTTGCAAAATTTGCCAACTTTACAAGTACACTAAAGTCTGAAACATCAGCTAATTCTAAAGTTTTAGTCAAACTAGCCAAGCGTTCCGCACAAAATCTAAAATAATATTTAATTATACAAAGACCAATTTTAAATCT
>JANSTW010123441.1:0-16811 GCA_027564275.1 Diadocidia ferruginosa | reverse complement strand
ATAGCTTTATAAAGTGAAAATAATGAAGTATATTCTATAAAAGCTATAGGTATATTCTCCACAAATATTTTATATGCGAGCTTCTATTGTACGCACACGGCACAAATAAACACAATACACGAGCATAATTCAAATTGTATATATGACATTTTAAGGATATATTTCGTTTCATTTCGGTTAATTTAATTAAATATTTTCCACTCAATGTCTTAATTTATACCTTTATATATACGAAACATAGACACAATTTAACGTATATATTTTATTAAGTCAATGGGACTGCTTATATGAAAATGCAGCTTTTTGTTCGTAGTTTATAGCCCTAGCTATAATAATCAAATCTGCATTTCATCAACTTCACAAACAAATTTATTCGTACGCGTACAATAATTTGCATTACAAAGGCTTTTTACATATTACAGTTCTGTTGCTTAATAAAAGCATTATGAGGATGACAATGATGTATATTCTATGCATATACAGTGGACGATGATAACGGCGGCTACCCCGCCAGACAATATTATAATATGGACATAACTCTTAATAAAAGGATGTAAATGCGAGGATAACGTGTACAAAGTGTTGTTAAAATTTTAATTTAAAATTTACAATATTGATATATAATTTGTATTAGAGAATATGGAAATAAAGTTCATAGACATTTCTATCAGTAACAATAATAATAATTAAAACTATTGGTATATAAATCGAGGTATTATTTATAGTTATATATATATAATAAAAAAAAAATCCTGAAGCATATAATTAAATAAAGTGGCTCAAGATAAATCCATTAAAAGTATCACTACTTTCTGCAGTACTTCATAAAGAAATTAAAAATAAACATATTTTATACAACCCTTCTTGCGATAGCCCAAAAAAATACTCATTAAGCGCATATTTATTTATATAATAACCAAAAGCAACCACCCAAGAAATTTTCCATATTTTAAAGTGAATATCTAGGTATACTTTAAAAAAAATCGAGCTATAAAATAAAAGAAAATATTTAGCAATGTGAGGCAGTTTTCTCTGGTTAAATATAATGTATAAGTAATTGTTGTTTGTGAATGGCTTGTATAGTACATATATAATTACTATATTCCCTAAATATATTTATCCCCAAGATTAATGTGCTTTTTATCAATTCAAAGAATCTTATAAATACAATAGCACTTTTTATAATATATACATAATACATATTTATGCTCATTACTTGTTTATTTAACAGCAAGGAAAAAAAAATGTTCGCTAAAATTTATGTAAATACGAGAAATTCTTCTAAAAATATGGAAAATATGGGCAATTTTTTGTTAAGCTCTTAAGGGTGTACATAAACCTCGCGTACAATTAATTTTATTCCGCAGCAGTTAAATAAGAATAAATATAAAAAGGATTACGTTTGGGTTGAGTGATACAAATACATGGGTGTTTTCCAGTAGCGTTCATTGGATTACTTTATATTTGAGAAACAGAAGAAATAATCAGAATTCACACAATATGCAAAATATATTAAGATTGGCTTTAATATTAATTGTAAAATATGTTTGATGAAAGTGCCTTCAATTTAATCATTTGATTTTATAATTCGCCTGAGCTATATACCTACCTCAAATCCTTAATCAAATTTAAAGAATGCCTATTACTATCTGGAGGGTGTTCCATCCAACTCCCCTGATGACGGGTTAGTCTATAAATAGTGCAACTCTGGTCGGTATGAGTAAGTCGATATCAGTGCCGAAGCGTAAGATTTAAGGCATGGGAAGCAATACTCAAAATTGCAGTATACGGTAGACTCAAGACATTACTTTAATAAATAAATCATAAATAAATTATTTCCTTAATGCGATTGCATTTGTTTTTCACAAAACTTAAAAGCAATTAATAAATTAAATATAATTTGTATTCTAATAGCTATAGATAGTAGTATACATCGACAAAATTCATCACATTTAAATATTTTTATATGGAATTCATACCATTGTTGCTTCCAAAAACTACCGTTTCAAGATTTCAACGTACACTTATTATATTACAACGTAAAGAAAAAATAGTGTATGAGGACTTATTTGTTTCCTTGCTTCCAATCTTTTTTATAATTTTATTACAAGCTAAACTTTTCTATAAAGAATTGACAGAATATATTGGAAAAGAGTCATAAATGTTTGGAAGCAAATAGACCGATAAGTTTCCTTCTTATACAATAGTTTGATTTTTGTGTAATCCAAGTGGTTGTATATCGATCGTTAGTAGGTACATGTGTTAGGTTTTTTTTTAAATCTATAGGAGGCAAAGCCTCCCGCGATTGCTTCTATGGAATATTCGGCACTGGTCGATATCCTACCAAACAAAAATAAAATAATATAGAGTAGTGAATTCTTTTAATGCTGAAATTACACAGACTGTTCGCCACTGGTGTTTTCATTTGAAAATGATTGTGAAATAATTTCCAAAAAAAATTATGCGACTTGCATAAGGTATAAAATATAAGAAATTTTAAAGTTCAACTATATAATATACATACTATTAGAGCGATTCCGTCTCCAATTTCATTTTGTATCAGCTATATTTCTTCATCTTAAGCCATTCTGTATTTTTTCTATTGTTAATTGTTATTTAGAATAATATATCGGTTAATTTGTATACTTCTATATGAAATTAACAATTTAACCTATTTTCCAATTTCATCTCAAAATATTTTCCACATTAAAATAATCAATTTATTAAAACAACGGATATTCGTATATATATATAAATTTGCTGTACAATACAGCATACCATATTTTCATCTCTCAATATTTTTCGAAAAGCTGTATCACAATCTGCCGACAGCCCAATATGTATACAGCTATTATACAAATAATATTGTTTTAAGCCACACACCAGTTCCAAATATTATATCATTACTTCAAATAAACAACATATTGAATAACATGTCATCGGAATAATATCTAAATTCCCAAGTATAGTAGACCATATTTTGGACACATTGATGGTTTCATATATAATATAATATTGCTGGTTATGTACAGTTTTGTTAATATGGAATATTTTCTGGAGATATAATATTGTATATAATAACTAATATTTTAATATATATGTCGAACGTGACAACATAACCCGAAAAAGAACAAAAAAATATTATTTAACATTTTGTTACATAAATATGTTACATGTGTGCGGGATTTAATATAAGATTATGTTTTTGTGTTCTATTGTTCTATGTTCGTTTCTTATGTATACATAACATTTGAACGTTGTGTGTGGCTTTAGAGTAATATAATATAATGGTTTCCTTTTTGTCGTTTCCTTGTTGGATGTAGACATATATACTTTTATATATCTTTCCATATCCTAAATTCTAATTCTGAAGAAACATTTATACTGTATAAGTAAAATATTTTAGACTATATATAAGATAACCGAGCTCTTCCTAAAACTTAATATTATTTTGTTCTGGAAGTGCTTATGCTGTTATTGTAACACATGTCAATTTATTAATATTTTTATTGTCCATATATATAGATAAGATTTAATATTTCTTAGTTGGTCGGCTATTAAAAATGAAATTAATTATGAAGTTTCTATGTAAATATATGATATGTTGTTCAAAAACTTTAACATCATTTAATATATGGTGATAAACGAAAAATATTGATCTGTCTCCACTCAAGTATCTATAAGATGAGCATAATTTTTAGTAGCGAGTCTCGCCAACTCGAATTTACAACAACAATTGGTATATGAAATGGTACCAATAACAAGCGCTGATTGGCTGGTGCCTAAAATATCGATACAGTTGTCCACTCGCGTTTAAACAATTTTTTAATAATAAAGGCAAGCAAATTTTTAATTTTCTTTAAAGATCTATAAACCGATAATTAATAAAAAAAATTATTAAATTAATTCAGGATTAAATTTTTGTTATATGCACTATATTCGCGTACCGGTGTACTCGAAATGGAAACACTAGTTTGATATTGTGTATATATGTATATCTTATCTAGGGCGTATAAGGTATTATATTGAATACGTTGTAGATGGCTATACTGAATACGAATTTCAGCAACATTTTCGAGTGACAATAGCCGCATTTGAATTGCTGCTTGAAAAAATTTCACCCGCATTGCAAAATAACAATGCAACTGGCCGCTCAATGATCCCATATAAAAAACAAATTTTAGCTGTATTATGGCTCCTAGCAACACCCGATTCATACAGGTTAGTTTTAAAATCTATGGTAAATGTGTATTATTACAGTTCTATTTACATTTATACAGATCAATTGGGGAAAGATTCGATATGGCAAAATCTTCCTTATATACTTCGTTTGAAAGAGTGATAACTGCAACAGTTAATATAGCGCCCGAGTTTATAAAATGGCCAACAGGCGAAAGAGTTCAAATTATAAAAAGAGGTTTCAAAAAATACAAATTCAAGAACGTGATAGGAGCAATTGATGGAACTTATGTTCCAATTAAGAAGCCGAGGCAGTATGCAAAGAGCTACATTTGTAGAAAGCTTCACTATGCGATTACCCTACAAGCCATATGTGACCATGAACTACTTTATACCGACTGTTTTGTTGGCTATCCTAGCTCGGTGCACGACGCCAGAATATTTAAAAACTCCGATATATATAAAAAATGTTTGGATGCTAAATCGATATATTTTCCAAGCGATGAATACATCATTGGAGACAAGGCATATCCTCTACATGATTGGTGTATTACTCCTTTCATGGATAGAGGACGATTAACAGATGCACAAAAAAAATTTAATAAAAAACATTCGTCCACTCGTCAAAGAATCGAACACTCTTTTGCCTTGCTATTTGGACGATTTAGAAGGTTGAAATATCTTGACATGAATAGAACCGACCTGGTTCCTCCAACAGTGCTGGCGGCTTGTGTGATACACAACTTATGTATGTTGTTAAAAGACAATAATATTGATACATACATAAGAGAATATTATGAATATACTATTGCTATTCCGATGGTTGTTACTGAAGATGATTTTGAAACACATGACAATTTACAAAATGAACTGCTTGGAATTAATAAGAGAAACGAGCTATTAAGAGAATTTCAATAAATTTTAACAACATTATCACAAAAATTCTTGTATTTTATAAAATTAAATAACATTTCATATATTTTTTTTTAAA
This sequence comes from Diadocidia ferruginosa, assembly GCA_027564275.1. Lineage (NCBI taxonomy): Eukaryota > Metazoa > Arthropoda > Insecta > Diptera > Diadocidiidae > Diadocidia > Diadocidia ferruginosa. Next base: position 11,641 of record JANSTW010123441.1, on the reverse strand, counting down.
TATAATACAGTGCAACACATAAAATGTAAACAAATTTCTTACTTCAGTTTCTGGAATTACCTATACCCAAACTAGTAAAACCCTATTTGGGTTTTGATAGTTTAGTTTTAATTTTTTATGCCGGTATAAACTGTTTTGTTTGATATTTGGTTTTGGACGGCTATATCTCTTAAATTATTCGAAATTTTTCAATGCGACCTTCAGACAAAATTTTTTCTGACTAAAGTACATAATTATTATGGTAACTAATATTTAATAAAATCAACTACCAGGGCTGTGTTAAGAAACTAAACAATGCTTGTTTAAAATTGTTTATTTAACATGGATAACATTGACAGGATTTTACTGTGAATGCTTATTTAACTGACAGCAACCCAAATATAATTCTAAACGTCACGTAAAAAATAATATTTTCAAATGTCAATAAGTTTTATAATAAAAAATATAAAAATTTTAAATTAATTATAATTTTACCTCTATATATATAAATCAAAAGCCGGTTCCATTTTTATTTTTGAAAATAAAAGAAAATAAATCGTAGTCTGTATCACACCATAAGCAGCAAAGCATTCTTCGATTTTTTAATGTTTCACCGCATAAAAAATATAAATGTCAATTAGCTTATTTGTAGTTGTACTCTTCGAGTACAATTGAGAATAAACAATATTTTATCCCAGTAAACATAACTTTATCTAACATTGTTAGTTTCTGAACGCAATGCTGTCAGTTTTTTCGCTTATTAAGCTAAATTTTAGTTTCTGTACGACGTTTCGTTTAATAAACAATGCTTAATAAGCATTGTTTAGTTTCGGAACGCAGCCCAGGTCTTATATATTCTAATTAAATCCTTATAAATTTCATTATATTGAATATATTTTTTGTTGCATATGAAAATCTTAGTCGCTAAAAATTTGGTTATTCCATCATTATTACTGTACAATATTTTTTAACAAAAGATTTCGTTGCGCGGCAATTTTAAATGATACAAAAACATACTTCGCCAAGAGCACAAATTTTGGATTTGTCTAAAGCTACGGCTTCTATGGAGACGTATACGTTGGACGTATACGTATAGGTTCTCTCTTATGAATGAATTTCATTCCAAAAAGAGGACCTATACGTATACGTCCAACGTATACGTCTCTATGGAAGCCGTAGCTTAAGGGTTCTGAAGACCGTAATACGCCGCTGATAGAGGTAATACTATTGCACCATACCTAATGGATGTACGCAAATTTGCGAATATACCTTTATCTACTAAAAAAATGTTGCCCCCCTCAAGAAATTTCTCAAACGACGCCACTGGTGTAAGGGAATTTTGGAAAGGTATCTGTAAGCAAAAAAAACGTCTACTATAAGTAAAACCGGCACTGGTATAAATCTATATAAATTCTATAATCTATATACGTAAAATAAATCCATCGCTATGCTATAATATAGTAAAATATAACGATAATTATTATTAAACTAAATTGATTTACTAATTAGATTAATTGGTAGTTGCAAAGATACAAATAAAGATTGTAATTTTTATATAATTGATTTATACGTATTTTGTTGTTGTACAGTTGCGATTATGATTGCAATTTCTATATTTCTCATTCATTTTATAAATTTGATAAGAAATACACTTTTTAATATAAATAACCTTTTAACATTTTAGCTTACAAAATAATCATGCAAAATGTTATAAGTTAAGCGAAATCAATTTTATTAAATCTATATTTTAGTGTAACATAGTTTTTGATACAACTTGGATCTTAAGTGTTGATCTTTCTGCTTAGAGCAAATTAACTGAATTTTTTTTAAGAGTTGTGCGAACAGTGAAATTTTAGTTTAAATTTATTGAAACAAAAGGTACATAGTGTTAAATTTTACTTATAAAGTGTGTTACATTCTGATATAGTTATTTAAACTACTTATAATTCTTTTAGGAAAATTTGATATTACGCAATGCCATTAAGCCACTTAATAGATGGTGATACCATAATGACGTGCCTCGAGGACACAAACCTTGATTTTTCTTTTGAAAATATGGCAAGGAATGTAAATAAATTTTTACAAACAAGAAATATTTCAGTTACTGCGTTACTACTACGTAAATTGTGTAAATTATATGCTACCCAACAACTATATTCAAGTTTTTCGTGGTTTAGACAACTGATGGACGATAGTAAGATTCATACGTATATTAATGAAATTGAGTTATCTTCATCGGATCGATATTTTGAAAATAAATTAATAATTTTGGGTAGATGCTCCATTGAAGGGAAAATAATTTCAGATTTTTTTAGAATTAAATCTTCAGAACTTGGCGCAAAATCAACCAACTATCGTGTAAAAAGACTAGATGAATACGAACAAGCCAAGCTTGACACCAAGTTACTCAATATAATGCATAAGGATTATGCGGAAAAACAAGCGGTCAAAATAATAGATTTAATTGCTAAAGGCGCTAATGTTAATGTTCAAGATTCTAGAACAGATACTCCTCTTCATATTGCCGTCAGAAATAATCTACTAGATTTAATTAAAATTTTATTGCAAAGCAAAGCTAACTTGAACATTGAAAATAAAGAGAAGCTAACGCCGATTGAACTGGCTCAAAATTTGAAAAAAGAGAAAATCGTTCAAGTTATGAAAAATTTTGCTGAAAACAATGGCTTTGATCGTGAACTGTACATTGGAATACCGAAACCCGGCACCATTCAATCTGAACCATCCGATATGAATAGAGTGGTTCTATTCAAAGGTGATCAAAATATGTACTCTGAATTTCAAATAAGGCAAAATGCTAATTTATTTTTTTTGTTTGGTGATAATTTACAAGACAAATATCGTTTAAACAATGAGCACTATAGTGATGCTGGACAAGCATCTCTAGTAAGATCGAAAAATGGTTTGTATGATCGATTGCCAGCTGAGGGAGGTGTTAATGGTAACGCGTTTGGTATAACAATAGACTTCAATAATAAACCAATACATTTGGATGATTTTAAAGTGCTTATAGATTCTGAATTTGAACCAATATTTGATTGGATTCGATTTGGTGGATCAATTATTATACCAGCCCGGGAAAATGGAGCACCGAATTTACGATCCAGCATAACGGGCATGCAAAGAGAACAACTAAGTTACATTGATTTGAAGATAAAGCAATTAATAAACATTGGTCAAATTGCAGCGGAAGACTTGGCACCTGATTTCGAAAATTTAAAACAAACAATTCACGACCATCTGTACAATCAACGTTTAAAATTCAATAATGCTGTCGATTTAAAAAATTATATAATCAATTTAAAGGAAACTGATGCAATGGAAACCGATGAACCAAGCTATATTGAAGGAGAATTAAAAAGGTTACGATTTAACGAAGAAATGGATTTAGATTTTCCACCTATTCCGAAAAAAGTTGCAAAAATTGAATTACCAAAACCACTAGAAGATTTTCCGTCCTCTGGAATAAAAGACACACAACATGGTAATTCCTATCAAATGCAATTACTTAAATTGTTTTTATGGCGAGGTTTACAAGAAGGATATTCATTTAAGTTGGCTACCGAAATGGATGATGCTGAAAAATTTGATGATTTAGTTTTTCGATATGAAAAAGTAAAAGATCCCGTAACAGGTGAAAAAATTATAATGTGGCGTTTTTTGCAAGCAAAACATAAGATAAACGAAAGCAAGAAAATTGAAAGAACTCACTTAACCACTACTGATCATAAAGGGGAATTTTGCATAGAAAAATACTTTATTTCATTTATGAAAGTTATAAACGATAAAAAGTTTGACGGAAGTTTGAAAGATTTCATAATTGCTACTAACATTGATTTAGCCAATGACATTAAAAATTATTTTGTACAAATTAAAGAGACAGATCCACTAATTGATATTCATTGCGAACACAGAAGTAATAAGCGTTATAAGTTTAAATATGATCCGTCAAAAGATTTTATCAAAGAAATTATAGACATTATGAAAGATACAACTCCTTTGGATAGACTAGGTAAAAAGATGGCCAAAATTATTTGTGATAAAAACAAGTTATCTCTATCTGATATGTTGATCAAAGAATATCGCAAAGCTTTACTAAATGAAGACAATAAAATTTTTCAATTAAATGGCAAAAATGAGCTGCATATTGATTTTATGAGAGATAATAATTTAAATTCGTTAACAAAAAGGTTGCGCGAGATATTTGTTAAAGAATCACTGAGAATTTTAAAGTTAACCGATGAAAAAGATTTATGGAAAAAAATCGGCAAGTATGAAGTGTTAACGGATGACTTTTCAAACGTTTATAAATATGATCCGAAACCTGTAATAGATGATCCAACAGCTCTAGCCAAAGCATTTGTCAAATCATTGAAAATAGAAGATCATACTTTTAAAATCAATAGAAGATCGACATTGTTGGCCGATAATATTGATAAATTAGCTGGTCATGTTTTAGTTTTGGATAGTTCGGGAAAAATAAAATTTAGTAGAATATTTTCCGAAGGAAACGATAGCACACTTCCTGATAGTATTCAACAATTTAGGAAAACCTTTATAGAAGAATTTAATAAAAAATCAGATTTCAATAGACTTGGCGAGTATGAGGTTGCAATTACTAAATATGCAACATGTACTGATGGAGATCAACGTCGAACTTACGAATTACCTGAAGACAAAATAAGTGATACAGATGTAAAAGATTTTTTTAATTCTTTTGTATTGGCCGTTGATCAGCCAAACGAATCAGAAGTTGATGAAACTATAAAAACAGAAATACAAAATGGACTGAACCTAAATGAAATAAATGCAAAAAATTTTAATAGTCGATTTGCTGAACAAATTTTTAATTATGCAAAAGAACAAGGTGGTCGCTTTATATCAAATGTAGATGGTCGAGCTTTTTTTGACAATCTTATAAACGAAGCTTTCGGGCCTACTGTTTACAATAGACAAAATCCTGTAGACAACTTTACAGGGCGACAAAGTGAACTACAACTATTGCAAACGTATTTGAATACCGGGGATCAAAGGGCTGTAATCAGTGGCATGGGTGGAGTTGGTAAAAGTGAAATGGCAAAGGAGTTTATTAAGCAGTACAGTGGTGAATTCGGAAACAATGTAATCTGGATTAATTGTGAAAGTTCTACAACAATCGAACAGACATTTCGTAATATACATGAATTTTCGTTACGATTTTCAAATACCAAAGAAAAAAGTATTGACACTGTCTTACGAGAAGTTTATCAACATTTTGAATATAAAAAAAGTATTTTTGTATTTGATAATGCGGCTAAATACAGAAGTCAAATACAGGGCGATAATGGAATCGATCAATATCTGCCACAATTCGTATCCGATAGTCAACCATCTGTTATAATAACGTCAAATAATCAATTATGGGATGTACGTACCATATTACTTAAAGCATTTGAACCAGACGAAGCTGCCGAATTTATCCATAAAAATAACATTAAAACGCCGGATAATATAATGGAAATGAAGTTAGCTGAGAAAGTACAATATCTTCCGATAGCTCTAGAGCAAGCGGTTGCATATATTAAAGAGCAAGATAGAATAATTAAACATAAAGATCCAAATTTAAATTATGAGATCAAAAATTACTTATACGATTTTGAGAAGAAAAGCGAAGAATTACTACGATACGATCTGCCAGCTAGCAGTCGAAATTCGTATAAAAAGACATTATTTACAATAGCAGAAATGTCGATAGCTGAAATATCGAAAAAACCTGGCGGCTCTTTAGCATTGGAAATATTAAATATTATGTCTTATTTTGCACCAAGTGATATATCTTATGATATGTTGACCGAGATATATCCTTCATATGAAGAACCCAAAGTTGCTACGGCTATTGATTTATTAAAACAATATTCTTTGTTAAGTTCTGATGAAAATTCAGCATTGTATAATATGAATAGTATGACTCAAGAAGTGAACAGAATCTATTTGAATAAAAACGGCTACGACATTGATATACTCGAAATAGCCTTGCCAGCTATAAATAAATTTTTACCAAAGCCAGACGTCGATGTTACTCACAATGACTTATGGAATGAACCTGCCGATCCTGCCAAAGAACACGTTCAAGTTAATGCGTTGGAACATGCGATAACCCTTTGGAAGCATGCCGAAAATAATGATCAATTAGTTGCGGAATTTCGTGATATTCCCGAAAATATTATGATTGGTTTAGATGCAGTCGGTCAACATAAGAAAGCATATGAATTTGGGACTGCTTCCTATCAGAGATTGAGCTCACTTCTATCGGAATATGATCAAGATGTTTTACACTTGCAATATGAAACAGCTATAACATACTTTAAGTCTGGACAATCAGATGAAGCATTAAAGATCTTAGATGATGTTTATGAAAAAAGAGTTTATATTCTGACGAAAGAAGATTCTACTACTCTGTATACACTTGAGAGCCAAGCCACCATACTGTCATCGATCGGTCGTTATGACAAAGCGCTTCAGAAACTTGATCAAATTCAAGAAACCATAAACTCTGTTGATTACAAAGAAACGGATGATATTATAGAAAAATATTATGATTTACAATATGTCGATAGAATTAAATTAAGTTCAGCAATTGTTTTAAATAAACAAGGTAAATTTGAAGAGGCAAGTAAGATTATAAAAGAAATTTATGACAATCAAATTGATATGAATAATTGGGAACATACACTGGGCTTAACCGCAGACTCTCATTTTTCATTGAACTTGTTGCGATACTTGGCAAAAACTGAAAATCAATTCGATAAAAAAGACCGCGCTATTGATACACTTTTCAAATGTCTTAACCGAGGCCATGACTTACTGGATATAGATGATTCATTAATTTTAGACATAAGAACCGACTTAGTTATAGCGCTGTACAATGAAAAAAGATATTTAGAAGTAATGCAACAGATTAAAGAAATTAGAAACACTGAGAATATTCAGGAAATTCATTTTGACATTTGTATAAGAATTCTGTATAATTGGGCTGTTGAAAGTATGGAAAATTCGAAAATGAATGATGTAAAATATGTCTTAGAAGAATTTTCTCAATGGAATGGTAAATTCGATATTAATTTGGACCATACAAATGACGATGATATGTCCGATTCGGTGGGAATGATGTGTGAAAACTCAAATGCTCGAATGAAACGAAATATTTTAACAACATGCATGGATTCGAATGACGAAGAAGAATTGAGTACAGAGGAAAAACGTTTTCTTATAAGTGAGCTGTTTGAACCGAATTTAAAAATATCTGAAAATTTTGATTTCTACGAGCTGATTAAAAAAGTGCAAACAGAAATGTTAAAATCAAAAGAAATAGATCCAAAATTATTGGCGAAACTCAGGGAAAAAACTGCAACAATAGATCTTGACACTTTAGACCCACTTGTACGCTCATTTGTTAAAGAAACTAAGGATGGAAATTATGAATTTATGTTTAAGGAATATACTGACCCCGTTGCGGTGGAAAGAATAGAAAAACTAACTGAACATCTGGGTCATGCACTGGCAATATTTTTGGTTGGAAAACATTTATTCAATTTTGATATAACTGGTTTACAATATGACTTTTTGAACTTATATTTATTGCCTAAATTTGGCGAAAATATATCAATACAATTGGAAAAACTGGCAATGAAATATGAAATTAAAACTTTGGGTGTCCTTTCCGGATACATAGGTCGTGCTGTTGGTAACATATATGCTTTTGTTGGACTGTATCAATCAATAAAAGCTCTCAAGAATGCCTGGGACCCTATTGATGTTAAGATAGCTTGGCTAAATATTGTCACAAACTCAGTAATGATAGCAACAGACTTTATAATTCCGGCCGCATTGGAAGCATTAGCTTATTTTGAAGTATCAGTTGGGGTGGTTGGTGAATTTTTTGGTCCAATAGGTGCTCTAATATCAATGGTCGTTATTATTGCAGCGCAATTTTTAGAAGCAAAATTTGAATTAGAACATATCGAGAAAGAAATAGCTTTAACTGAAGCCGAAGATAGTTCATTATATTGGCGAATATTTTTCGGCAGAGAAATACCGACATATATTAGCAGCGATATTGAGGCCATAAATATTTATAAGCAATTTTTCTCCTCCATTCTGAAACCTTTTAAAAATCGATATTTCCAAGTAATTATCCCTTTTCCAAAAATCATTACCAAAAAAGATAAATATGTTTCGAGAAAAGACAAATCATTTTTAGTACTAATGGCTTTAGATACCCCTCAAGCAATTTTCAATGATTGGATAAATGGATTAAATTTAAGAAAATATAGACATGACTGTACTGTCTCCGATCAAATAACCAATGTGACATTTGAATTTGACAATTACTTTGCGTATGGTTATCGGCCAATTGAAACTCAAAATAAATTACCTTCTAGAATAATAAATAATTCGATAAATAATTATTCCGTTAAGTGTGGACCAATCGATGAAAATATTAGCACATTTATATCGCACCCTGATTATTGTCCTATGTCTGAGTGTAAAGATTATAACGAAACAATGGATGGATGTGAAAGCTTGGAAAGTAATAATGTATTTAAATTTGACAAAGTGAAGGAACAAATGTACCTAGAAAGTTATGGCTCACTATCATGTTCTTCTGTAATTGTTTATGAAAATGTGTTTTCCGAAACTTATTCAAGGCTAATGTATGTGCCCAATAAAAATGCTGCGATACTATTTGATAATCCCAACGTGGTTACAGACATGATTTTAAACAGTAAAACAATACGAATAACTTCAGTTGAAGATGATGATTTGGTCAAGGAAAAACAAACCAGTTTCTACATAGCAAACGAAATGAATTCCAATAATTGTAAAATACAAAATAAAGGAAAAAACTATTTTTATGTAAACGGTGAACGATTTACATGTGATTTAAGTGGTCGCAATCGTTTGAATATCGTTATATTTGATAATAAAAAATTTTCTGATTCACCAAATATTGATACGTTAATTGGAAGTGGCACCAAAAATAATATAGTAGTATCAAATGCTGGTTATGTGGATGGTCGTGGCGGTAATGACACAATAAAATCGTTGAATTTTACAAGAATTAAAGGCCACTTTGGCGACACAATACAAGGAAAGGGCATCCTTCTTTTACCACTAAACGTTACGCAAATAAATCGAATGACAATCGCCAATAATAAGACGACTATTTTTAATGGTCAGAATAAAGCCATTACAAGTGATCCTCAAATAATACTCAAGAGTAAAGATGGTTTATTCATAGCTCCAACGGTGGTCGGAAAAGATGGTCAAGTAAATGAGATACGTATTATAAAAATGTTAGATAATCAAAAAATAGACTTATCTAGTGAACTTGTGAATATGCGAAAAATTCAAAATTCCAATTTCAATTTAACCAAACAAATAACATCTAAAGATTATCTTTGTTTTCTAGGCAACCAAAGAACTCATATTTTCTACCCAGAAAAGGATTTTCACAATTTCTATTGGGAAACGCCAGCTACAAATGATCAAAGTCATTTGTATGTGTTCGATAAAAAAAATTCAAATGTAACAATCGCTAATGCAAGAGGTATTTTAGAATTCAGTCATTTGAATTGTACCATTAAAGATATAAAAATTGATAAAAGTCTATACAGTAATGAGCTCAAATTAACCAATGATAAATTAAATGTAATATTATTGCAAGGATTTTCAAAAGTAGATATGACAGTTGATGGAAAAAATTATTATACTTTATTGAATAGTGGACAATTAAAGCGTAATTTCTGTTCACATAAAATAATAATTGATCAACGCTACAGCCTAAATGCCATAGACATAATAAACTACTACAATTGTTTTCAATTCAAAGCCAATAAAATTATTTTTATCAGATCGAATTTAAATTTATTTTTGATATCTATTGGCGGTTCACTTTTAATAAATGATTACTATAAAGATATTAAAAATACGTGGGATTTATATGTAAAACTTAACGATTCCGTTTTGATAACTTCAATTGATTTCCGTAAACGTGCTAAATCGCCTAGTCAATATCGCTATTATTTTCCACGACAGTATGAGTCAGTTGATATCTATCACAATCAACCAATTAATAAATTTCATATTGGTGTCATTGATATTAGTGGATATTCGATATTAAACTATAAGATGGAAATTATAAATAATGATTTGAAGCTAGCGCACATGGATTCGTCTGCCCAAATAATAACAGTACGTAATTGGAATGTTAAAAGGGTTGTTCGTCAAATGATGTTCATATTTGATGGTGTAAAACTCCACAACTCAAAATGTATTGTGGATAACTGTCAACCAATCGACATCATAAATGAATTTAATGAAGAACGGACAAAAATTCTATATTTGTTTAAAATTTTCAATTACAACGATCTGATACGATTGAAGACGTTAATTCCTTTCGGAAGTAATTTAAACGCTAAAAACAAAAATGGTGATAGTTTATTACATTTAGCAACTGTTTTAAAAAAGATAGATATAATTAAATTCTTAGTATCTAAAAATGTGAATATTAATGCGAAAAATTACTCAAATAAAACTTCATTAGATATTGCAAAAAAAAGATCATATAATGAAATTATTTCTTTCTTTCAAAATATGCAAACTTATCTCAATAATGAATTACTTACGGGAATTTCTAAATCTTCAATGGAGTATGTTCAAGTAGCTATTAATCGTGGTGCTGATGTAAATAGTCGAGACTTTACAGAAACACCATTGGAATTAGCTTTGCGCCAAAATGCAACCGATATAGAAAACTATCTTAAAATGAAAGGAGCATACACAAGAGTCAAACGACACCAAGATAATATATTTATCACAGCAGCAGAGGCACCATATAATGCAAAAAGTAGCGCATCCAACACTAATTCATGGATCAACAATTGTATGTCATGGATTACCGATTCTATAAATCAATTATGGCGAAACTATAAAATCGACGACAACAATACAGATCATGTCGGTTATTCATCACCAATATTAGCCCTTGGAGATGAGTTCTTACCGCAATTAAATGGTAATGGATTATTGCTTTTAACGGATGTACTTTTGGCCAAGAAATGTAAACGACAAATTTTTAATAGCTCGACAAAAGTATGCAATAATTCACCCGCTTCAATGTTTATAGCTTTAAATATTGTTGAATACTTTGAAGCATTTTTAGAAAATGTTGCCACTGATTCTGGCTTTATTATCAATAATTTCGAGGTAGATTTTTGTGAAATACAAAAGAAAGTCATTGAGCTTATTAACACACATAAATACGCCGATATTTCTTCATATCTCATATCATGTTTGCAGATTAAGTATCTGAAAACCGACTATTTTAATGAATTTCTGTATCATATTGATTCGAATAGGCATGCAATTGATTTTAAAATACAGAGCATTTTATTTGAAAATCAAGAAAATAACACTACTATTGAGCGATATCAAAATTTCACTTACAATAATCGAATATCAAAACCTGAAGATTTAATATTACATCAGATAAACTAATACCTATCTATATTAAATTATTTCAAAATAAAAAAATCGGTCCGAGAGCCCCCAGTATAACTGGGATGCTGCTTTTACTATATTTTAACATTTGAAAACTGACACA
>JANSTW010123330.1:0-16819 GCA_027564275.1 Diadocidia ferruginosa | reverse complement strand
TCTCTATCCAAACTGTCGAACGCTTGCTTAAAATCAACGAATAGCATGTAGAGCGGCGAATTCCACTCCACTGATTGATCTGCGATTATTCTAAGCGTGTTTATATGGTCAACCACGTCGAAAACCGGCTTGTTCTTTTCGAAGCGTTTGATCCAAACTGGACGAGAGTCTGTCATAGACAATTTTACAAGATTGCTGCAACAAAATGTCTAACACGGTTAAGAATTAATTTCAGCATTTTGTGTATTCAAAACAGAGGTGGCAGCAGATTGAATAACTTATGCTGCTGCTTAGCAACTTTTTTATATTTATATAAATTAGCAAATAACCTTGAAAATACGATACATATTATTGTTTTTATGAAGGATTGCAGTATGTTTTGCTCACGCACGTTCTCTGAAAAAACTTTGAGGATCTTTAGATCATTGCGAAAGTATTTTTAAAAGATGTCGAGTGATCTTCCCTTTAAAATCATAACGCGGAAGATTTTTAAATTCCGTATATTTAAAAGATCCGCACCATTTTCCGCTTAAAATGAGCCTACATACGATTTGCTACGACATTGCTACGACATTTTTAAATTTTCCAAAAAAACTTGTTTCGGTTCCTGCTGCTACTTTCTGCTTGCCTGTTACTTTTAGTAAAAATTGGTATAAATAAATCTAAAAACATTTGTATGGCAAATTTGTTTGTTGCTTCAAAGGCTTGAAAAACATTTGTATGGCTTCCTTAAAAAAAATTACGAGGAGCTTCGCCGCATCAAGCTCCTAAATTAAAGCTAAATTGCCAATTACCATTGCAATTATTGATTCTATAGTTATATTTTAGTCAATATTGAGAAACCTATAAAGCTAAAAAAAATATACTACATTAAGGTGAGAAGGACGAAGATCCTGGCAAAAAATTATTCGGGAAGACATATGAATGTTTTTCGAATTTTTGCTAGAATTTTTTTACTAAAAGTAACAGGCAAGCAGAAGTTAATAGCAGGAGGTCTAAACGAAATCAGTTTTTTTTGCAATTTTAAAATTTTCCCGTTGTCCTAGCAGCTCGTGTGCAGGCTCATTTTAAGCGGAAAAATGAAGCGCATCTTTTAAAAATACTTTCGAAAATATAGGATGATCGGTAAAGTCCTTTTTGAAAAGTATTCAATGAAAATGATAGTTGTAGGGAATTTAAAAATGTTCAAATTTTCGTAAAGACTCGCGCGTAGTCTTATTTTAGTGAAAAAATGGTGCGCATCTTGTGCAAATTTGTATTAAATGATCATAAGTGATAGGGAAAAGATAATTTTGAGAAGTTTTCATTGAAAACTAGGTGCAGGTAATTTAAAATGTTCCCGTTGTCGTAGCGACTTGTGAGTATTCTTATTATAATGGAAAAAACAGGGCGCCTCTTATAAAAATACTTGCGCATTTATCGAGTAATTATGAAATAACATTTTGAGAAGTTTTCAATAAAAACGATAGTAGTTTTAAGGAGAAGTATTTTTTGTCGTATTCTTGATACAATTTTTTTTGTCCGTGATACCTAGTTATATAACACTGTAAATTTCTAAAGATCAATTTTTTAGTTTATTTTAAATCTAATAAAACAAACCTGCGGTCATTTTACACATTTTATTCTATCTGATACTATGGTTTTCATATCAAAGGTGGATGAGTTTTGTCAGCAACTAGCAATAGCCATACTTTTTGGTGATCAATGGACTATGGAGTAGTGTTACTAAAGAATAATTTAAATTTTTAAATTATTTTTGTGTATAAATAAATAGACTCTAAGCGGGTCCAAACTGGCTAATGCAAAAAATATATAAAAACCAAATTAAAAAAAAAATGCTGTCAGCAGACTTGGCAACCTGCTTCTTGCTGCTTAGCAAGTTTTGTAACTGCTGCAACTGTTCTAGCAGTCTTTTTGAGGCTGCTGCTGCTAACCTGCTTTACTGCTGTCACCTCTGGCTGCGAGCAATTATCGGTTAAGACATACAAATGTTTTAATGTAAAAATGCTGAGACAAACATTTTGTTATATAAACCGACGACGATTAATCCCTAAAAGCAAGTAATGTTTTAGTTTTTCAGTAATTCAATCGGACTAACTTCATTCGAAAACGAGAAGTATTTTTTTAGTTAAACTTGTTTTTTGCTTTGGCATGGTAAGTAGATGAATAGTAGATGGAATTTAAGGGATATTCCATTTTTTTCTCAAAGAACTTTATCTAAAATTAACCCGGTTGACATTGGCCACAGTAAACAATAATTATCATAACATAATAAATATAAAACACATTCAATTTTGTTTTAATTAGTTCTTAATTAGCAAAATGTTCATATTTTTTATCAATAATCGACGCTTAGACACTCTTCGCCAATGTTGCTGGGGGAAGTTTCAATCAGTTGATCGTTTGATTCGCTAAAAAAAACATTAATTGAACATTAAATGTAACATAAATTATGAAATATTAAAATCGCATATGAAATTACCTATCTAATGAGGGTTCATTGCTGAACATTTCATTTGGAACCGTTGGCGGAGCCCGTTCTGGCACCAATTCCATTAACGAAGATTGCCTTGACTGTAAATGTCGTTCAACCTCCTCGGCCGTCATTTGCCCATCTGATTTTGCATTTGCCCCGAAATCGTTTACTTGATTTACAGCCATTTTCTTTGGCGGTGGCCGTTTTCGCTTTTGAGTGCCTTGGCCCTTCGCAGAATTGTTTTGAGAATTGGTTATACTTGATGTATCGACTTTCCGTCTTTTTGGTTGTTCGATGCGAACATCATCTTCAGAAGATTCGGTTTCATCGCTTTCGGAAGATGTTATTTCGGGTTTTTCATGCTGTAACAATCTGTCCAATAAGAAGGATCTGTCTCTGGTTACTTTTAAAAGTCGTCGCTGGCTCGAACGTAACGCATCTTGGAAAAATTCATTTTCCTGCAAAATAAGGATCATGTAAACATAATTTTAAATGGAATTAATTTGCCACTTACATAAAGTAGAAACTTTAATTTCTTTTTTAAAGTTGTATACTGAACTTTGTAGTCAACTCGAGGATTTAAATGTTCGCTTACACTTTGACTGTCTTCATCATCGGAACCAGAATCGGCCACATTACAATCTGGTTCATCGTCTTGGTCGTTTTGATGTTTATCGGTGGAGTCTTTATTTTCATTCATTGTTCGACAGAACCAACCTTTCAGCATTTTATTGTATTAAACGACATAAAAAAACGATTAAAATAAACTAATTAAATAGAATAATAATGTAGTAGAGTAATTATATTAACACAAATTTTGTATTTTTATTTTTTATTTACGTTTATTTGACATAACAACCACCGCGCAGTAAATAAAAATGCCTTGCTCCGCGACAAAGTACCGAGAGTCACGCACGAGAGTATTAAATGGGTGCGTTCATAGTTCATGAAAAAATTATCTGGGTAAGTTTATTTAAAGACTTCAAATAATAAATAAAATAAAGAAAGAAAAAATAATTTACAGATATTTTAAAATGATCGGATGTCGAACCAAAATATTTATTTTTATATATATATATTTAAAAAAAACTAGCACTAGTAATAATTTTTAAATATATGTAATCGAAATTAAATATACATATATAGATATATATATTAGGGCGCCCAGAAATTTTTGTCAAATCTTTCGAGAAAAAAATCATATGGGAGCCCTTTTACCTAGAAACTATAAATGCAAATCAGAATAATCTGCATATGTATTTCTTCTGCTTCTTTTTGAGAATTTATTGAATATTTAGACCTAGAGTCCGCTTTTCCGTCATTAAAAAATCACATATTTTATTTATAAATACAAAAAATTATTTAAAAAAAATACTACTACTTTAAAATACTATAAATAACTTTATATGTTCTTAATTAAACATACTGTTCACCCCAAATTTTCAAAAAATCGTCTAAAACGGAAATTTCTACACGATTCTGCTCTCAATTTGAGTCTAATTGTTTTGATTTTTAATACATGGTAAATTTAGACTTTTCTTGAGAGCATAAAATTGAGTGGTTTTTAAAATTTTGGTAAAAATCATTATTTTTGTTATCTCTGTAACGAAATCGATGTTTTTTGTAAACACATTACTGCCTCAACTGATAATTTTTAACATATTAAAGAAAAAACTTAAATTTAGTGCCTAGAATTCGTATTTTTTGAATTTATTTTTTTAATAATAAATTTTTATTTTTTAAACAAGGTAAAGGTTATAGTTTTAATTAAATAGAATATGTTTTCTATCGGAAACCAAGTTTCCGGTTTCTGATAATTTCAAAAATTGTACGGTTAATTTGTACGTACTTCGTATATATTGTATTCCATTTCATATGGTTTAAAGAATACAGGGAAAAATACTGGGAATAAAGTACGCAGAGTTATTTTTTTAAGTGGAACAATCTTAAATATCTAAAATGACCAATACCTAAAATGTTCATAAGATTTTTTTTTATAAATCGCAACAAATAGAGTGTGTTCATTATATTACATGTTTGAATTGTATGCCTATGGAGACACAGGGTAAATTTTGTCGCAATCACAGTTTGACAGATTAAAAATGTCGCGCACTTATTTGAGTGAGATACTGAGATGAGAGTGTGAAGGCGACGGAGGCCATCATATTCATATCGAGCGCGCAGTAGGAGAGCACGTCGAGTCTGCTGACCATTTTTTTTTTATTTTATCCAAATTGAAATTTGTTTTATGTAACAATTTTGTAGTGATAAATCTATTTTGGACGATCACGAGAAAAATGCAATTTTTAATATCGAGAAATTAATTAAGCGAATACGAAAATAAAACTATGTGCATCGTATATTGTGCTATTGGTTGACGACAATTACTTTTTGAAAATATAAAAATAAATTGTATTTTGTACCTGAGATAAAATAATTGTTTTGTGTAATTTGTGCACTTCATTTTGTTGACCTGATTGTATGGAAAATCAATTAATTAGTTTTTAAAAAGGAAATCCGATCAATTCGAAAGCATGAACTCAATATGTTGGACGACACGATTCTTATCTAGAGCTCTACGACACGGATTTTCCACATTAATTGAGCCAAACGCCAGGACGAAACCTCGTTTGGTTTCCGTCGCATGTGGTTTTCCAAAGGACATTCTACGTACAAAGTACAAGATGGGTCAATTCGGGGAGGATTCATGGTTTTCAGTGCAAACAGACAGGGCAGATGTTTTAGGTGAGCAAGAAAATCTTCAAATAATTAAAAAAATTACACAAAATGGACAACATTTTTGTATATTTTTCGTTTAATCAAGTTTTAATCTCTGTAATTTGAGATAAGATTGTTTTGTTGTTGTCGAACATTTAGTTTATTATTTATTTAAAATAAGCAAGTTGAAAGATTCTAATGGAATTCGCCTGTTTATTGTATTTTAGGTGTTGCAGACGGTGTTGGTGGATGGCGCAGTTATGGAATTGATCCAGGTGAATTTTCATCATTTTTAATGAAAACATGTGAACGTCTAGTCCAATGTGCTAACTTCAATCCCAAACAACCGATTAGTTTGCTATCGTACAGTTATTGCGAATTATTAGAACAGAAAAAGCCAATTTTAGGTAAGTCACTTCCAATAAGAAAACGAAATCGTCCTGGAAGTTTCCAAATGAACTTCATTTTTACACTTCTATTTTTTCCAATACTCAGGTAGTAGTACGGCCTGCGTGTTAATACTTAACCGTGAAAATAGCACACTGTACACAGCAAACATCGGGGACAGTGGATTTATTGTCGTAAGGGGTGGCGACATTATTCACCGTTCCGAAGAACAACAACATTACTTCAATACACCCTTTCAACTATCGTTACCTCCACCAGGCCATGGTGATAATGTACTTAGTGATAGACCCGAATCAGCTGATACATTAAATTTTCCTGTTCGCGATGGTGATGTCATACTGGTTGCTACCGATGGTGTTTTCGATAATGTGCCCACAAATCTCTTATTGGACACATTACGAGTGGTAAGAGCAGTTCAAATGATATTATTTATCTGAAATTGCTCATGTTTTAAAAAATTTTGACATTTTTTTAGTGCGAGGGTGAACGAGACCCCGTTAAGTTACAAATGACTGCAAATGCAATCGCATTGATGGCGAGATCTTTATCATTTGACAGTGAATTTATGTCACCGTTTTCAGTTAATGCTAGACGTAATAATATTCATGCCACTGGTGAGTAACTAAAATAATCAAATTTAGTCATTTCTTTTAAAATAATTATTATTAATTGGAAACTGATATAATATAGCATCTTTCTTAACCCACTAAGGCTCATATTTTAAATATAAATTGAATAAATTAGTTTTTTTTACGTTTTGAGTCATAATGGGTAAAAACGGATTAATATAACATGTATTTATTTATTTTATTCATCACCGGACATAAATAATGTCCTACTGACTCATGAATATTTTAATTTTTTCAACAAATTTGCACATATGCTGAAGTCACTTTTTAGGGCAATGTTAAAATAAAAGCTTCTGTAAACATAAATATCCCCAAACTCCAAAACTTCGAAAGACTACAATAGGTTCAAAACCTTTGTAATGTCTTTTATGTCTTTTATAAGATTTCCATGACCTATAAGAATTGTAAAACATTTCTAAAAATTCCATAACTGCCTTAACACTTTCATAAACAAAAGAAAGGCTTTAGAACATCCAAAACTTCCAACACTTCCATGAACAAAAGCTTTCAAAAAATTTTATAAATCAAATACTTTAACTCTTTGCATGACTACCAAAAAATTTCGAACACTTCCATGATTTGACATCCACGACTTCTATGAATACTAAAGAATTGAAGATGAATTCCAAAACTTTCGAGTCATTAGAACTTACAAATGACTTTCAGAAAATTTTCAAGACGTGACATACAAGATCTGCCTTCCAATACTTCCATGAATGCCACAAAACTTCAAAACAATTTAAAAGACTTCGAACTCTGCTATGACCTCCATATATAAGCCCTTCCAAGATTTTGATGACTTTCAATACTTCTATGAATTCCATAATACTTCCAATACTTCCCAACAATCTAAAAGACTTCGCATTCTTTCATGAATTTCATAAAAACTTCAAAGATTTCATATGAATGTTAAGACTAAAGGGTTTAGAACTTCCAAAACTTCTATACAACCTACAAGACTAAAAGATTCTAAAAGACTTCCAAGAGTTGAGTGCCAAGACTGCCATGAATTCCATTACACATCCAAAAATTGTCTTATGGCTTTCATAAGACTTTCCAAGATGATTTCCAAAACATTTCGAAGACTTTCCAGACTTCCATAAGACGACTTGAAAGGCTTCCATTAATTCCATATTACACTTCAAGACTTCAAAGAATTTCATAATATGAAATCCAAGACTTCCAAAGCTTGACTTCTAAAACTTGAATACCAAGACTTTTATGAATTCTATAAACTTTCAAGAATTTAATGTAACCTACAGGACTTTCCAAACTTAAGAACTTCCAAAACTTCCAAAAGACTTCCTAGACTTAAATTTCAAGACTGAATTCCATAACACCTGTAATACTTCCCAGAATTGCAGAATTTTTTTTTTAACTTCAAAGATTTCCATGACTTTCTTTTAAGTCTTCCATAACGTCCATAAGACTTCCAATTATATATATACGTGCCTGTCCATTAGATTTCATTGACTTTTATTTTCTTATAGTTTCGAAAACTTCCAAATCCAAATTCTAAGGCATCCACATTTGTTTCAATTTCCATTTGGAAGATTTTGACATCCAAGATTTCTTTGAATTCCGAAACACTTCCAAAATTAAAGAATTGATATTATTTCCAAAACTTTCGAGGCTTTAGCACTTACAAAGGACTTTCATAAAACTTCGAAGACTAGATATACAAGACCTGCTTTCCAATATTTTCATGAATTCCATAACACTTCCAAACCATTTAAAAGACTTCGAACGTTTCCATAAGACCTTCCAAGGTTTCCATGACTTCCATAACATTTCGAAGAATTCCATAACACTTCAAGACTTCTTAGAATTTAATTTAAAAAGTTTAGAATTTCCAAAAACGTCTAAAAGAATTCAATATAACTTACAAAACTTTATAACTTTCAAAAGACTTTCAATATTTCCAAAAATTGTAAAAGACTTTTAACTTTTCCATGACATCCATATCTTTGAAAACTTGACTTCCAAGACTTTCATAAGAGTAATTTAATGTGACTTACAGGACTTTCAAAACTTAAGAACTTTTAAAACTTCCAAATGACTTCCAAGTCTTTTCAAGACTGAATTCCATAACGCCTGTAATATTTCCAAGAATTTTAAAAGACTTTCAACCCTTTCATGATTTTTTTTAAACTTCTAAGATTTCCATGACTTTCTTCAGTCTTCCATAACGTCCATAAGACTTTCATAGGATTTCCAGTTAGATTTCTATAATTTTTAATTTCTTAAAATTGCAGACTTCCAAAATTTAACATCCAAGATTTGTATGAATTCTAAAATACTTCCACGACTAAATAATTGATATTACTTCCAAAACTGTCGAAGTCTTAGCACTTACAAAAGACTTCCATAAAACTTCCAAGACATGACATATGAGACCAGCCTTCCAATACTTCCGCGAATTCCATAACACTCCTAATACTTCCAAAAAATTAAAGTCTTCGAACTCATCCATGATTACCTTAATATTTTAAAGACTTTCAATACTTCCAACATAACACTTCAAGACTTAAAAGAATTTTATATGACTTCTAAAGGAGAACGCACATCTAGGCGACTGTAAGCGATAGCAAGCGACGCGATTGAAAGAGCCAGTTTTTTAACATACAAAACAACAATAACAAATATTTTTTTATATTTGTTGTTGTTTTATATGTTAAAAACTGACACTTTCAATCGCGTCGCGCCTCGTCGCGTCGCCTAAGTTGCGATATCCTTAAAGGGTGTAAAACTTTCAAAACTTACAAACAAGACTTTATAACTTTCAAAAGACTTCCAAGAGTTGAGTACCAAGACTTCTATGAATTCCATTACACTTCCAATACTTTCAAAAATTGTAAAAGACTTACAACTTGTCCATTACTTCCATAACACTTTCCAAGAATTCCATGACTTCTATAACATTTCGAAGACTTCCATTGCACTTTAAGAATTTCATATGACTTCTAAGAATTTAATGAAATTTGAACTTCAAAGACTTCCAACATAATTCCATAAAACTTACAAGACTATAACTTGCAAAACTTCTAAAAGACTTCCATGAATTGAATACCAATAAAATATCACTTCTAATACTTCCAAAAATTGTAAAACACTTCCATCTTTTCCATGACTTCCATAAAAGATAAAACCTTCCAAGAATTCCATAACATTTCGAAGTCATCCATAAGACTACTTGAAATTCTTCCATGAATTCCATAACAATTTAAGACTTCCAAGAATTTCATAATATTAAATGACGAGTTAAATGACTTCCGAAACTTTCAAGACTTCAGAACTTTCAAAAGACTTTCAAAACTTGATTCCTAGACTTACATAAGACTTGAATACCAAAAATTTTATGAATTCTATAACACTTCCAAGAATATAATGTGACTTACAGAACTTTATAGACTTAAAATCTTCCAAAAGGCTTCCAAAACTTTTCAAAACTGAATTCCATAAAGCCTACTTCCAATAATTTTAAAAGACTTCCCATGATTTTTTTCAAACTTCCAATATTTCCATGACTTTCTTAAGTCTTTCATAAGACTTCCAATTATATTTAAGACTTCTAGAACAAATTTCCATGATTTGTATAAGGTGTTTATACTTAAGAATCATTTTTATATGACACAGAATATGTAGTGTAAATATGTGATATGAAGTAAAATCACTTACGGAAATCATGGGACAAATTATTTCGGAAATCGCGGAAATCAGAAATCATGGAAAAATATTTTGCCAGTAGTTTCTCTCTGGAGTTAAATAAGTCCAATTTTTTTAATCTTGACGCCGTTCGTAATAGAGGACGCCGCACTATTAATTCTATTTAGAATCGCTAATTTGCAGTGGCGTGCGGACATTTTTTTAGTAGACACCGCAGGAAAGCTTGCTATTAACATGACAAACTGATCGTTTATTTAATTATATTTGTGAAACACACGTTATATGCAAAGATATGACGTATGTATTAATTAATTCGGTCAATTTTTAAATACATTGAAATACTATATGTAATGCAATGTATTTTTGTTTTTTATTTCAATACTATTACAAAATTATAATTGTTTTCCTTGAATATCCAGATATTATTTCTGATCAATCTTCGCCAGCAACTCAAAGGTTGGAAATCATCGATAGACTCAACAATCATATATTCCGAAACATTATTGAAATCACCTATATACAGAATGTTAGCCATTTGAGTACTAGCGAATAATGTATATTTTGTAAATCGGTCAGTTCCGTAGGTAAATCAGTCGAAGTACACTATATGCTCTGTCCGCCATATTGTTTGTTTATATTTATCATAAAATCATATGGGTTTGCTACCAGTATAAGAAAATTAAATTAATTAATCAAAATATATTCATATTTTCATATACTGGTAGCAAAACCTTATATTTAAATATAAACAAACAATATGGCGATTAGAACTTGTAGTGTACTTGTTTTAATCTATATAGGTAGTGACTGATTTACCTACGTAACTGACCCATTTACAAAATATACATTATTCGCTTATTATTAAAACTTATTTGTACATTTGATATAACTGCTGAGATTACTCCATAACTTATTTATAAACCAATTTTCTGTTTTCCTAAAATGAAAACATAATTTATGGAAATTATATGATATTAACTTCCATAGCTTGAAACTATTAATATACCACATATATTCTATCCTATTTAATATTATTTTTTGAACGTGAGGCAGCTGCGGGCTCTGCCATCGATTAAGCAGCATCTAGAGAAAAAATCGTCAATAAATCGGCCATAATTTTTGCACAACACTGTACATTATTTACTTGAAAAAAAAAAACAGCAATAAGTATCGCGCTTGGCTAGTTTGGTTGCTAAAATAGTATTTATTCCATCTTAAAATCGACACCACTTAAAATTTATTTATTTTTAAGTAATAATTATTATTACATATTATAATAATTATAATCGACGAAGGTAAACCCCACGAATATATAGAGATTTTTTGTATGAAAATCATCATGGATTTATTCTTATATTATTATAATAATATATTAATGGAATCTTCAGGGAGAAATACTTCATGGACAAATTCTACATGAAATCTTCTTGGAAACATTCTGTATAGAATCTTCATTGAACATTTTTTCATAGATTCTTCATTAAAAAGTTCTTCATGGAAAAATTATTTATTGAAATATTCTTCATTGAAAAATTCTTAATGAAATCTTTATGGATTATATTGAAAAATTCTACATGAAATCTTCATAGAAAAATTCTTTTTAGAATCTGCATTGAAAAATTCTTCATCGATTCTTCATCGAAAAATTCTTAATGGAATCTTCATGGATTATATCTCCATAAATAAGTCTTATATCTTCGTGGATTAAATCTTATATTAAGAATTTTTCGATGAAGAATCGATGAAGAATTTTTCAATGCAGATTCTATACAGAATTTTTCTATGAAGATTTCATCATGTAGAATTTTTCAATATAATCCATGAAGATTCCATTAAGAATTTTTCATTGAAGAATCCATGAAGAATATTTCAATAAAGAATATGTCCATGAAAAACTTCCTAGATTTATTCTTATATCAAAATCGAAAAATTCTGCATGAAATCTTCATAGAAAAATTCTTTATAGAATCTTCATTGAAATATTCTTCATGGATTCTTCATTGAAAAATTCTTAATAGAATGTTCATGGATTATATTCAAAAATTCTAATGAAATCTTCATAGAAAAATTCTTTATAGAATCTGCATTGAAAAATTCTATATCGATTCTTCATCGAAAAATTCTTAATGGAATCTTCATGGATCATATTAAAAAATTCTCCATGAAATCTTCATGGAAAAATACTTTATAGAATCTTCATTGAAAAATTCTTCATTGATTCTTCATCGAAAAATTCATCCTAGAATCTTCATGGATTAAATCTGTAATGCTACCCCTCAAAGTCACTAATACTATTACATAACATATCTTTGAATGTATTGATGCTGGAAAATCGGACCACCTCCATATAAATTTCTGCGGAGATTGTAGCCGAAATCGATCATGTTTCCACTGTGGATAAAAGAAAAATTCTTTGCAGATTTTTTGAAAAATTTCTACTAGGGTTGTTGTTTAAACTTTTAGTTCAATGTCTGGCCATTTTTTTTTTCTTCAGCGAATTTGCAAAAAGGCGGGCAAGGCCAAAATTTAAAATTTCTTCGATTCTTTTGTAATTTTTCTATGGCAACAGATGCTCGTGGGCGCCCTATGGGTACCAAATCAAAATTGTTTCCATGCGAATCCCAATTAAAGAACCCAAATACCATATCTATGTAGGTATGTATTAAAAAAAATTAAAAAAAAAGTTCTGGGTTAATTCGGGTTATAACGATATAATTATACATTCTATCGAAAATTCCTGTATTTGCAAAAACTTTAAGCTCATTTTGCTAACATTAGGCTGCACGATATTACTAAATAAAAATAAAGTATCTAATATAAAATTCTAAAACTTTCCGTTTTTCGGACGGAAAGACTCGTTGTTTTTCATCCTAATTTGCCAGTACCCTAAAAATTTGTAAATCCCGCTTAATTATTTGAATCATATTTTTACCGGACAAAAAATCTAGTACATTTTTTCAATGATAAATCGAAATCGCGCGGTTTTTTGGGCTAAAAATCTACAGCCCAAATTTAAGAAACATTTTTCCTGTTTACGTCAAAAATTATCGCAAAAAATCATCAGTTTTTCCTCTCAGTAGAAAGAAAAATACATTTTACATTTGATACATGGTGAAAATAATAAATAGAAAATTTTGTTTACTTTGTTTACCATTAACAAGGAAAATATAATTTAAAAAATTGCCATTCGCAAACTAAAGAATAACAAAATGTGGTCGTTCTTTTCACGCGACTCGTCCAAA
This sequence comes from Diadocidia ferruginosa, assembly GCA_027564275.1. NCBI lineage: Eukaryota > Metazoa > Arthropoda > Insecta > Diptera > Diadocidiidae > Diadocidia > Diadocidia ferruginosa. The sequence goes on along the minus strand of JANSTW010123330.1, from coordinate 3,680 downwards.
GATTTCCCATACGAAATTGGTGAATTGGTATCTGGACTGGAATCGAAGAGCATTTGGAGTTTGCACAAGGCAAAACGAAAAAACACCACCGACGAAGTGTCCGTATTTGTGTATGAAATAAAAAATGGATCCGACACTAAATTGGAAATCGCAAAAACAGCCATAAAGAAATTGAAAACATTGCGACATCCGAGTATTCTACAATTCTTAGATAGTCTTGAGACGGACAAAGTTCTGTATGTTGCCACCGAACCCGTCGAACCATTGGGCACATACATTGAACACTTGGAAATGGAAGGACCACAAAAAGATCTGTACCTTGCCTGGGGCATATTTCAAATAACTGTAAGTATAACAATCGGCTCGCAATTACAGGTCACCTTTCTTATACGCACAGACCCTTTAATTTCCCAAATCGATTTTCTTTTGCCATCGCAATAATATGTTGGTTATATAGTAGCCACACTGCTGCCATATAAATTATTTATTTCAACATATGTTTTTCGATTTTAATTGTAAATAATCCTAAAATAAGTATAAAGGCAACTATTTACTTGGCTATTTGTTTAATCTGTTAGGAAAAATAATAAATTATTTTATTTATTTTATATTTTAGGCAATTAAACAATTCTCGTGTTTGTTGTTATTTTTAATTATGACTTTCGCTAGTGCGGATCTTTAATAAAACATTTTATTACGCTTATCCAGCGAATGCGAAGGACATAAATAAAATTGAAATTAAACGATTTTTATTTCACAATTTTTTTTTTAAATTGAGTTGATGAATCAGCATACGCAGAAGACGTGTTATATCTTCTTGTTTTTGCGATTTAAAAATTATTTTCAATTCCATATATTACTGAATATATTTGGTTCGACATTTTAGTTATGCCAATTTCATTAGGTTTACGTTTGGTTTTACAGAATTGAATTATTAAAGCAGGACTATGCAATGAATTACCAGGATATGATACCAATGAGGCTATGTGGAATGAAACATTTTTTCCTAAAATCACTGAACTATAATCATTCCGACTACATTTCCAAACTAAAAACTTCCACAAAAAACGGCGATATTTATTAGAAACTAAAGAATTTGTATAACTTATATAATCTAATTAATCATAAATGATTTATACGAGGATTTATTAGAATTTAGCGCACTCGCGGTGAATGTATTAAAAAAATAAACTTCATTCACGTTTGAAACAGCACTTCATTAAACCCCAAGGGCAGACAATTATACCAAGCGATGACATAGTCTAAACTACGCCATCTTTCTATTCTTGATTTAATTGACTTTTGTGTAACTAAAGGCATACACCTGCCTTCATCCAGAACCATGCTTTGATATCGTCACAAGAGATACAAAATTCCAAGAAAAAAAAATGTCTGTGAAACTGCACAACAACACTCTAACTCACTAAATCATCGAAAGCCTCGAAACCGAGAAAATGTGGAGTAAGTTCACTTTACCAGCACGGCCCCTTACAAATTTCTCTTTAGCGGGGTGTGTTAGGGCCTAAGAGGTCTCCTCTGGTGTTAAGGTTGGCTGAAACCCCCCTTAAATGGGGAGGTTCCCGACCTAAGTCCAAAACAAACAAACAATTCTGAGGTCCTCCTTTATGATTTCTATAAATAATATCATCAAAATATGCCATTCTTGTAATTTCCCCATAAAAACTTTGGGCGAATCTGCTCCAAATAGGACCCTTCCCCCTCCATACTGTAAAGGGTCATCCCCCGACAAATAAATTATGCTACGACTATTGGAGGAAACTCCCCTTTCTACAGGGGGGGTTTAAAGTTTGTATGCAAAAGTTTTAAAATGCAATATTTTGATTCCACACCTCTACCGACCGCATGGAAAAGTAGGCAAATTAAAATTTTTTGTAATGTGAACATAAGAGGGATAACCCTCCTTATCAAAATGGGAGGGGCTTAACAAAATTGAAATATAAATATGTATAGGGGTTGTGTATATTCAAATGAAAGGTCTTGACAAGAGCTACAACTTTCATTCTAAGAGTTGTAGTCCATCGTTCTCCCTATCAGCCTCTAGGAGCTGGTATAGGATTTCTTAGTAGGAATTTCTTCTGCCTGTCTGCAAACATAAGGCGGAACGATAGACTTAAACCCTCAGAACTTAAATTGTAGCTCTTTCATTTGAATACACACAACCCATATAAAAAATGTATTTTTGATATTTTTCATGTAAACGATAAGCCCCTCCCATTTTGAAATGGGGGGTTATTTCCATAAGTTTACACTACAAAAATTTTAATTTGTCTACTCTTACAATCTGTATAGGTGTGACATCATAATATTGCATTTTAAAACTTGCATACAAACTTTAACCTCCTTCCTGCAGAAAGGGGGTGGTTTCTCCCAAAAGTCGTAGTATAATGTTTTGGTCACCCCTTCTATCCTGTAAAGGGTTATTTTGAGCAAATTCGTTATACTGCAGTTCAGCCAAACTTTGAACCATCCCCTCCCCCTTAACGAAATTTGACCACCTTTAACTCCAGAACAACAATTTTTTTTGGGGACCTCCTTAACGCCCATAAAGGGAGATTTTTTCCGAGGCTGCGCCGGTAAAGTGAACTTTAGACAAAAATGTATCAAACATCATAATTGAACTAATAATGGAAAAAAGAAAATGTCGAAAAAATTACAATTATCTCGCTTTCCAAGTGATAAAGCATGAAGAAGCCATGAAGCCATGCAACAATTCTTAAAAAAAACTGGTCTTCAACATTAGCATTACCCCAACGTGGGGCTCGAACCCACGACCCTGAGATTAAGAGTCTCATGCTCTACCGACTGAGCTAGCCAGGCCATAATGCCCACGAAGATCCCCTTTTCGCATCACAAGGGATTCAGTTTCATCTTAACAAATTACAAAACTGACTGCAAATCTGGCGAGTAAAAGTAAATTAATCGAAATCAACCCATATAACGTTTACGAACAGAACACAAAATAATTAAAAAAAAAACAGAATCAAATATATTAAGAAAATAAAAAGTACGGGAAACACCGTGAACAACATTTTTTTCGAGGACATTCTGGCGCACAGTCCTCTTTCGGAGAGGGAGCGGTTTAAATACTTAAAAATTTAATACACGGCAAAATTGTGTACGGATCTTCTCCAAACTTTGTAGAGACTGGAGGGGTAGGGAAGATAGACTAAAATGATTTGGATAATTACTACAACCCTTAATTTAGGTCAAAATTGTTGGTTGGTTACAGTGGCAAGATTAGCAAACCCCTAGCTAGACTAAAATTAGCAGAAAATTGCCTTTTCTATTCCACACGAAACGAAAAACCCCGAATGACAAACTAAGACATACCCATTATATCCACCTAGTTGACAGCTAACTTAGCCAAGTCAGTAAGTATATGATTTCCCAGGAAACGGTGTCTCAATCTGGTGAGAGCAGGGCACTCACAAAGGAAATGCTTAACCGGCTCTGGTTAAAGGAGGTATGCAAAAGTTTTAAAATGCAATATTATGATTTCACACCTATACAGAATGTAAGAGTAAGCAAATTCAATTTTTTTGTAGTGTGAAGTTATGGGGGGGGGGGGTAACCCCTATATTACAAAATGGGAGGGGCTTTTCGTTTGCGGGAAAAATATCAAACATACATTTTTTTTTTATGTTATTTAATTGTAAGGG
>JANSTW010123219.1:0-16821 GCA_027564275.1 Diadocidia ferruginosa | reverse complement strand
CCACGATCAAATTTAATTTTACATAGCAACCGGCATAGACTATAGCGATATGTTAGCCAGTGGAAGCTTTTTTTCTAAATCATTTTCTTGTGTCGACTTGTCTTTCTTATACATGGTTTTTGATAATACCAAAAACCATGTATAATAAGACAAGTCGACACAAGGAAATGATAGCTAAAAAAAGCTTCCACTGACAAACATATCGCTATAGTCTATGCCGCTTGCTATGTAAAATTAAATTTGATCGTGGAGATGTAATAAAATGTAGAAGTACTATAATTTACTACAGTCGCGTCAATACGCAATTTCATGAAAAATAAGCCCCAAAAATTCTGTACAGAAAACAACAACAATTGAGTTGAATTATATGAAAATAAGCTCCAACTAGTACTTCTTTTTTTACAATGAAAATGATTTATTGACGCGACTCATTCTTCTAGTACTTCTAATAAAACGTAGCGCCAAAACAGCCGTGACAACATTCTATATTTGAATTATCTTTAGTTTTACTATACAGAGAAACTTTATAAACACATCGACCAAAATATGATTGTAGACAAAGCAAAACAAACAAATCGTTGATGCTATATTGTTCATTCTATACAAACACCACCACGCGTACGTCATGGCAAAATTTTTTCTTCTCCTTTTTTGTTCTGCTTCTTTGAGTTACATAAACTCTAGCTTTGTTACTGTATGCGAGATAGTCAAAATTCCAGTTGACATGCGGTAGCAGCTTAATTTTGTTTAATATTTTTAGAATATTTAAATGAGTTATTATAGTCTGCTTGGAAATCAATTTCAATTAGTGTTTTCATTCGGTTACCAAAATTTTATATCGAGTAGCCAAAGCTTATACTCTTAGGGATTTAGGACCATTCGTCACTGATATACGCTTAAATGGAAAATAATGTCTGGTGCGGATCGGTCAATATTGTATTATAAACTATAATCAATGTGTGTTGTTTTTGATTATATTTTTATTAAAATCCAATGATGCGAGAGCGTGGGAAGTGATTTTGTCAAGTTATGTTTTTTTAATGATTTCCGATGACTACATTATTATTGTTATAACATGGCGGGTTTAGTATATTATAAACAATGTGTTTAGTAACAATTTAACATGTATTTATAGCCATATTTAAATTAAAGATTGGCTCTGTTTATTCTATATAGAATTAAAAATTAGGAAAGAAAAACACGTTTAAGGTAATAGTACTCAGAAATCTTATAAGATAATTGCATACTTCTTATAAGAGTTTTTCCAGTACAGAAGTACAACTTCTATTTTCAACATTGTTTTAAGAAAACTATAAATCTAAGTTTGGTTTATAATTTTAGGAATTTAAGAAATTTTTTCAAGATTTATTGATTTCATTTAAAATCTCATAGACTTACGGCAAAGATAATTCAAATATAGATATGTCGACACGACTGTTTTGCCGCTACGTTTTATTACGTCTCCACGATCAAATTTAATTTTACATAGCAACCGACATAGACTATAGCGATATGTTTGTCCGTGGAAGCTTGTTTTTAGCTATCATTTTCTTGTGTAGACACATCTATATTTCCATTATCTTTGCTTGTACTATTTTCATACAAAGTCCATATACCTATATATGGATTTTTTTAATGAATAGTAAAAGCAAAAAAAAGCCATCCTAATGTTTATGTTCGCTCTATCCTAAATTGGAACGGTATTACTTTTTTTTGGGTAATATCATCTTCAACATTTGTTGTTTGTCCTTGCTAAGAATCAGATAATAATAATAAGTTTTGATTCGATCAAAATCTGATTTTAACTGATATTGATTCGACCAAAAAGAGATAAACAAAAACTGATTTGATCAACAAAAAAAATGAATTCGATCGAATCAAAATATGATCAAATCAATTTGGTGTTGATTGAATCGAAATCTGATCGAATTAAAAAAGATATATTTTTGATCGATTTATTATTTAATTCGATCAACAACTTTTTTTTCGATCATATTTTGATTCGATCAAATCAATTTTTTTATTGATGATCAAATCAGATTTTGTTTATCGCTGTTTGGTCGAATCAAAATAGTTTTTATTTTGATTCGATCAGATTTTGATTTTACTAAATTTTGATTCAATTAAAAAATAATTTCTTGATCGAGTCAATTTTTTATTTCATTTCCAATTTGATCCGATCCAAATTGGATATTTTATGCAAACCTGCGGTCATATAATATGTTTTTTCCTTTCAAATCTTCACCATATTATATGGACATTGAACAATGGACATATTCGAATAAAATTTGAGATATTTTAATTTAGCTTTACTTTTTATTCTTATCATTGTCAATTTTCGTTGATACTTTGTTAATCAAATGGTTTTGGTTATATTATAATTTTTAAGCATATCGGGGTACGGAAGCAGGTCATATATATTTATATGACTTCTAACGTAATATTCGTAACTGCTTCTGCTATAGGCCATATATTTTTATATAATATTCAAGCTTTATATATGGAAAAACTATATAAGCTAATATACATTATCTTGTTATAATATAAAACCTATTCTAACCTTTTGTTCTGTGTTATATAATCTATATAATATATAATATGTAATCCTAAATCGATTTGTTTTTTTTTTACCTTTTATATCTTCTTTTTTTGAGCATTGATTTTGTTGTTGTGATGGCTGTTGATACTTTTATAACAAAAACCTACCGCATTATTGTACATTATTAATATGATATCCTCATAACCAGAATTATTGAACATTTTTTTATCCCACTTTTATATTATTATTAACAATTCAAAATGTTCGTGGAAGCATGTATTATTATTGATACACTTGGTATACCTATATTTGTCGAGAGTTGTGTAAGGTGCTTTAGTTACTCGAGACAGGACATATGATATTGACATATGAAACTCGTGAAATTCAAAAAATAAAGAATAAACATATTTTCGACAAACATTTATTTCTGAACTTCACGAGTTTCATGTCATTATTCACAGGAAAAGGTTTGATTGAATTGGTATATGCTGGTGTTTTTTGGGGGTGCTTATTACGAATATCATCATCATCGTGTCCTTTACTCTAAAGCGAGGGAGCATAGGGACCATTTTATCCTTTTTCTATCTGATACCATGGTTTTCATTGACGACTATATCAAAGGTGAAGTGTTATCAGCAGGGGCACTAAAAGCTCCTAGACAGGCTAATATAATTTTCCTTCCCATTCTGAAGGAAGAACGATGGATTAAAATTCTTTAAACTAAAGTTGTAGCTCTTGTCAAAAACTTTCATTTGATATAACACAAGCCATATAAATAATAACTTTTGATATTTTTCATTCAAATGTTAGCCCACCCTTCACTATATTGAAAGGGGTGTGCCCTCCTTAAGTGTACAGTACATATTTTTTTAATTTTATTTACCCTTCCGTGTACATTTGGGATCAAAATATTGCGTTTAAAAACTTTTGCATAAAAAATTTAAACCCCACCCTACCCGAAAGCAAATGTTTCCTCCATAAGTCGTAATATATGTTTTACCGAAGGTCGATTCTTCATAGAATAGGGGTGTGGGATCATGTTTGGAGGATGTTCGCTCTCCTGCACTTTCGCCTTTTTTATAATAATATATTTAATTTGATGATTCAATTTCAACAAAACTAATTTCTTATTCTTTCTATTTACAGTGATGATGCTACAAACTTCGCAGAAACACAACCTCCTCAAAAATATAGAATCACATTAATATTGTGGTAGGTAGTTTTTATTTTTATACTTAAAAATTTTAAAATGTGTGTAAGTATAGTACCAGTTTCACCCAACAAATTCCTAAAAAATTTGACGATAACGGTGACCTAACATAAAATCCAAAAATATTACACCCAAAAGCTTTATAACAAGCTTAAATTACACGAAAACCCAATAATTGTTTGTAACTTCGCTAAAAACTGCTCTAAAACGATTAAAATTCCCTTTTAAAAATTAAAATAGCAACGGGTTTATATATTATTCGCTGCTATAACGGGTTTGAGATTTAGAGAAAATGAGAAAAAAAGCTTGTTAGAGATTTTTGGTATTACGTCATGTAACCATGATAACCCATACTTAAAACTTAAAACTTTTGCATACAATTTTTAAACCCCGCTAATGCCGAAAACTCAAAAGTCGTACTTTAATTTTTTTGTCGACGATTCTTTACAGGATAGGAGAATGGGATCCTATTTGAAGCCAAATCACTTTACTGCAGAGTGCAGTTCAGCCATTAAAATTTCTTTTTTTTCTGAAAATGGATACGACATAAATTTTAGTTAACGTGTTTCAAATATGGAATTTATTTAAACCTCTTCTCCTCTATACAAAACAACGAAATCTTTGCAGCATTTTTTTAAATCCATGTTATCTAAGAAGCTTTGTTAAAAAACGCTTTATCAGGTTCCGTTGAAGACTTGAGCCCGACCCATGTTTTATCAAACTTTATATATAACATCTCTAGTCGGACATTATATTCTACAGATTAAACAATAAATTTAAACAATTTTATAAAATTATACGTTTCCATATAGTCTAATCCCCAGTGCAAAATTCGAATCAAATATATCTAATGAAAACAGAAAATAATAAGCTTTTCTTTTTATAAATCCAAAAAAAGAAAGAAAAACTCTCGCATCTACTTAAAGATTCAACAAATTTACATATTAATTGAAACCAAATTAAAGAACAAAAAAATGTCTTTATATTTGGACATATTATAGAGACGTAGAGTCCAAAACAGTGTGTATAGTTTGTACGCATTTTGTTTTTTCTAAAAAGATTAACATATTTTAGACAAAGGCAGTCTGTTTATAATGAGCTCGCACTGGCTGTATTTATATACTCGAGAGGGTTTCATGCGAATTTTTTACTTTAATTTTTTTTAAATGAAGGGGAGGATTGTAATCGGCTAAAAAATTCAAAAAATAAATAAATTCTTAGTTGTCCTAATAGAAAGTAGTCTAGAATGTCTGAATACTTTATGATGTTTCGTCTAATATAAAGACATCATCATCATGTTATCAGGTCGATGAAAAAGCTGGTTTTCATTGACGACTATATCTCTGACTATATCAAAGGTGCGAAATGTTGTCAGCAACTCGCACTAGCCATATTTTTTGGTGGAATAACTCACAATACCTTCTGAAATTACGATTAAACCTCTCTGGGAGACAAACCTTTAGAGTTTATAGTCAATTGAAGTCGGTTTTACACTAAGAACATCGCCTTTCGTTAATACAGCATAGAAGCCGCCCTTTCGGGAAGGTATACATTACTGTATTTATGCCCATTTAACGTCCCTTACACCAAAATCTATTCTATTCAAAGTCATTGCAAATCGCAAAAAATTTCGCTAAATTGTCGGCCATCTTCTCAGACAGAATTCTGCCTCCACAATAAATTACAAATACTGTCGGCCATATTCTCAGACAGAATTTTGCCTATACAATGAAATCAAGGTCATTCAAATTAGTAAAATAAAATCGTATTTCTAATTTTCAAAGGCTACTAGGGGTCAAAGTTTGGTAATTTTTTTTTAAAAACACGATTTTGTGAGCGTTGGAGGAGAGTGTAAAAAGTTCTTGGTATCATATGAAAGTTCCATTTAGGTGGAAGGGGAATAAAATATAATTTTTTATATGTTTGTCCATAATAGGGGGGAAGTTAAGGTTAACAAATTTAGTGACCATTTGGTATCATATAAATAGTTATTGATATTTGTATGGTTTATGTTATTCGTACAATAACCTTAAAATGTAATAAAAAAAATAATCAAACGTTTAGGGTAAAAATCGGGTAATATTTCCAACGATTAGTTCAAAAAATCCAGAATTTGAAAGAGAAACGACTAAAAACAAATTAATTTTCTGGTTTTTTGACCAAGTCTAAAGAAAAGTATTTTCCTCCGCATTTTGTGTCAGTGGTAACAGTTTTTTTCTATTTGCATTTTTTAAACCGATTTCCAAAAAATATCGGATTTTTACATTTGGAATGCTCGGCTCTGAGGAAAAATTGGCATAACTCTAAAAAAAGAAAGAAGGTTCAAAGGTTTCAAAGTTACAAATGGAGACGTATACGTTGGACATATATGTCTCCATAGAAGCCGTAGCTTTAGTAGTTTTGTATGACGTGTTATATCTCGGATAGCCTTTGTCGAAAAAAAAAATGAAAACATAGATTATAGCGTACAGACTTATACCATCCCTAGACTCTTATGCCACTATTTGCCTTGCTTTCACCCAAGAATTTATTTGGTTGTTAATGACTTGAGATATTATCCCTTTTTGATGCGTATCCGTATATATTTAAATATTTTGCCGCACGATAAAAGGACATATTATGCAATGAGTTGGGCAGTTGGGCAGAAAATAATAGCTATGATGAAATAAGAGTAAGAAAAGATTTCGTTCTTAATTTATTTTACACTAAAGAAATGAAAGCAAAAAAACTTTCTGAAAATAATGACAAAAAGCTGTGTAATGTATATTATTTGTTCTGCGTTAGCCTATAAGTCTTGCTTTATTATAAAAAAAATATTGTCAAAGCATCTCAATATGAAGTAGCTATATGGAAATTTTATGGAAAATATTCTTTTTGTCTTTATATTGACTAGTATATTTGCTTGAATCATCCCTAAAAAACGACAAAAATTTGACCCAAAAAACAATATAATATTAATGTGGCCATTTTTTTTAAATTGTTTCTAGATTCCACATAGACTTAATTTTTCATCATTTTAAACAGTAAAATTTTTATATTTAAGTAGAAGGTGTTTCCATTTTTTTCTTATACAGGGTGTACCGCGGTACCGCCAAAAATTTTAATGAACAAAAACTCGTCTTAAGAGTGTCCGATTATTCGCACCCTTCCCGAATTATAGCAGATTTTTAAGTGGTTGGTTGAACTGCAGTATATCGAATATGCTCCAAATAGTAGCCCACCTTCTATATCCTGTAAAGGGTCATCTCCCGACCAAAAAATTATATTATGAATTTGGAGGAAACTCCTCCCTATCGGCAAAGGGGGAGGGGTTAAAGTTTGTATGCAAAAGATTTAAAATGCAATATTATGATACACACTTATACAGAATGAGAGAATATGCACATTAAAATTTATTGTATTGGAGCTTAATGGGGTCTTCCCCGCTCTCTTTCAAAATGAGAGGGGGTAATCGTTTGTATGAAAAATATCACAAATACATTTTTATATGCCTTATGTGTATTCAAATAAAAGGTTTTGACAAGGGCTACAATTTTAGTTCTAAGGTTTTTGTTCTACCATGACCCCTTCTGCCCGCAGAGAGTCAAAGAAAATGTTCCTTCTAAGACTTCCTTCAACTCTTTCTGGGGGCGGATGGAAGGATGATGGACTATACAATCCTTAAAACTAAAGTTGTAGCCCTTGTCAAGATCTTTCATTACACAACTTTAAAATATATATGTAAATTCGATATTTTTCATACAAAAGTTAAGCCCCTCCTATTTTAAAAGGGAGAGTGACCCCTCTTAAGTTCTAGAAACTATGTAATTTGAATATCCTTCCATTTTATTTAGGTGTGGAATCAAAATATTTCATTTTAAAACTTTTGCATACAAACTTTAAACACTTCCCCTGTAGAAACAGGAGGTTTTCTCCTAAAGTCGAAGCATAATTTGTTTGCCGGTGGATGATCATTTACAGAATGGGTATAAGGTCCTATTTGGAACATATTCGCTTTACTGTAGATTCGTCAAATTTTTTCGACTTCTGCTGAGATATAGTGTTACTTAATCAATCATATCATCGAATATACTCACGCTAAAACGCCAAGCTATGACATAAGAGAAAAAAGAAATAATATTGCCGTAAACATACAAAACATGGTCCTTGGAATAATTCAAATTTCAGAAACGGTAATTTTTTTTTAAATCGGATGGTAAATTTATTATTACTTTATGAATTGGTTAACATTTTGTAATTGTGTTTTTTTAACTTAATTTATAATAACTTGATAATATTTTTAAAATTAATTTACCTGATTTATTTTGGTTAAGTGGTTGTTTGGAGTAGTAAGCCGGGATCAAACCTCAAACAAGGCTTCAATTAGCATAGACTTCGAGAAACTTTGTTTAATTTATTGACCCGCTCAGAGCCACTTTAGAATTAAGGAACCTCAGTAGCTCTTTAATACCTTTGTTAGCGAGTTGATCAAGGTAGGTACATACATATTTTCCCAGAAATTAATATCTTGATCTACCCAAAGCTGAACAATCATAGAGAAAATGCTCAATTGTCTCCAGTTCGTTATCTTCACAGAAACTGCGACAGACCACATTGTGTCCAATCTGGATGCATGAACTTTGATAACCCAATTAGGGCTACAGTCTGGAGATGTCTACACGAAACAACTCTAAAAAGGCATCCGTTCTTTTTTTGTTGGAAGATGGCCATGTCTTCCTAACCCTATATGACATGACATGAAGTTTTTCCATCTCAAGTCAGCTATACGCATGAAGTGCGTTTAAATGTTTTTCTAAATAGGATTTAGGGATGCAATTTCTAAGCTCGGTTAGCATCAAGAGTAGAGCAAAGTCTAGCAGAACGTTGGTGTGATCGTTGCCATCAACCGAAATAAGAGTGATGTTATACTGACTCCCGATGAATGAAATATGAAATTTAGTCATAGCATTGCTTAACAAGTTTAAAGGAGATATAGTAGACGAGTTTAGAGCTTAGATAGCAGTTTGACTGTCCAACAAAATGACAAGTACTTCAGTTTGAAAGACACTGATTCTGATATATTAAGATTTTCGCAGTAGATTCCGGAACCAACACCACAGTCCTTTTTGAACCAATCGGTATAGGCACGGTGTCAAAGTCAACTAGTGTGTCCGTGTGGCCCATTGCTCGCTGTAACAGCGTTTTGCTCAATACCCATTACCTAGATTCTTTTATTGTGACGGCACTGCAGCTAGCTCCACTTTTATTATGTATGCCAGGTGGAAGAGGGTATGCAACTGTGCAATTACTTTCAATGCCTCTGAGGACGTAGATCTGAAGACTTTAGTAATCCCAAGCCTTTTTTCACAGCTATCCATCATATTAGTGACCCAAACAATAGAATAGGTCTTACAATGGCCGTATAGATCCACAGGATATTTGGCACCCACCCAGCTCAGATTAAACTATTCTAGACTTAATTATTCAGGTTATCATTTCTTGATTGACAATTGACATTTAGAGCCTGAAGAGTACTCCGGATAGAATCTACCCGTTTATTAATGGAGGCTATATTAATAGTGTCTAGAGCTCTAAAATATACGTTCAAGGGTTTTTAGAATAAAAGGAGTTAGGCTAATCGGTCTAAAGTCTTTGGCCGACTCTTGACCCCTGTAATGGTATTCAGAATTAAGTTTATTCAAAATATTATTTAAGACTTTAATCCGTTTAAATCTTATAAGTAACTCATCATCATAGTGTCCTTTACTTCAAAGTGAGGGAGCATAGGGACACTTTTACACTTTTTGCTTTTACTATTCAATAAAATAATTCTTCGTATGAAGATATTACAAGCCCTAATTAAGATAAAAATGGTCAAATTGCCGGAACCCATTTTTTTCGTTTTATGATGCCCTGAGTCAGAAAAACTAAAAAAAGTTTCAGCCCGTCGCGTCGGTCTGTCTGTCTGAATAATATCAGACACAGGAAAGTTTTACATCACTGGGCGGATTTGCCCGAAATTTGGTGGAAGTGAGTTTTTAGTGGTCCCATACTCTGGAATTGCATTTGTCAACTATAGGTATAAGGGGAGAAGAGGATCCCCTACGTTTTTTTTTGGTTAAATGTGGCAGGAAATTATGAGCATTTAGAGAAAGTTTTTTCCTGGTAAACGGATTTGGCCCAATTTTATTAGGGGTAAGTTTTTGGTAGTCGTATACTCTAGAGTTGCATTTGGGGACTTTAGGTCAAAGGGGAGGGAGACTCCCATATGATTTTTTTTGTATAAATGACCAACAAATATGAGAATATATAGTGAAAGTTTTTTACTAGTAGACGAATTTGACTACATTTTGGTAAGGGTGAGTTTTTAGTGATACTTTACTCTGGTATTGAATTTATAGTCTTTAGATTAGAGGTTAAGAGGGGTTCCTATATATTTTTTGGTGATCATTGGGCAAGTTTTTACACTATATGTGAAAACCTATCTGTTCGTATCATATATAACGCCTTTAAGTGACCACTGCAACAAGGAACTAAAGTGGCGATTTATTATTATTTTGACCTTTTTTAGTAAGACAAAAAAATAATTCCTTATCTCTTATAAGTTTATCGGCTACCTTAACGTATATTATATTGTAATATATACGTATATAATATTAAGGGGATCCCTTTGTTGTTTGTTATAATATTGTTTGCGAAGAAAACTTATTCAATCGTAAAAATATTTTCCATGTTCTTATTTATAAATAATTGAAACCGTTTAAAATATCTTTTCTATATCAATTGTATTCTTCCCCCGGTCTCATATCAAAAATAATATCTTTTGATTACACACAAAGAAATTATAAATACAATTTTTTTTCAGTTGCTACGGTTCTTCTTAGATCTTAAATTAGTGTATTCGCATATCTTTTTTTAATTAACTCATTTCGTGTTCATAATGATATCTAACATCAGCTTTTGTACATTTGTAGGCTACACACAATATTGTATTCGCAAATAGACGCGGTTTTTTTTCTTCGTTTATTCTTTGATTGCATTAATTTTATAAATTTTAATTTCTTTTCTAACTTTAATATTAAAGCATAATATTATAATTCGCTGAAACACACACACACACACAGGTAAATATTTATAATAAAACGCCCAAAGACTGTACCTACTTATGTTAGGCACACCAGAAAAAAATGAATTTATAATTTTTGTGTAAAAATATATTATCTCGTTATCTTTCCGTTTCCTTTAACATTATTTTTCCTTATATTTAAAATGCCATGTACCTATACTTATAATGTTCGTTATATGCGAGATTCTCCATATTATAATTTTATATCTAATAGAAAAATTGGAACAGGTGCCAAATTTTCCTCAAACACGATATTATTTTTTTTTTGGGTAATTTTTTTGCCAAACAGAAAATTAGCACTGGCTTTTTTTTTGCGAAAGTCTAGATATTATAGATAAGTTCCATACATTAAGTAGGCACGAAGCGGGAAAATTCAATATTTGGTTATTCTACTTAATTTAGGTAAAGTTAATAAAATGTATGAAGAATGTAATAATATATAGTCTTAGTTTAAAGTTTTTTTTCTAAGACGCTTAGAACCGACGTTTATGTTTTTTTTCTAATATAGATTTTAGAATTGACGTTTAGAACAGACACTTTTTACATGCAAAAACCTTAAAAACGTTGGTTCTAAATGTCGGTGTGAACGTAGAATAACTGTTTCGGGGTAAAGTATAAAAGTTCTCCTAGGACCCAGATATCCTATAAATATATTAAACTACTAAAACAAAATTTTTTCAAGAGGTTATTAGATATTTTAAAACCAAAAAATTTGGACAGTGTACGTACACTCCACAATTATATATGTACGTACCCACTTCCAACCTTACTTAAAAATGTGTACAATACGAGCTTTTTAGTAGGGCTGTTCGATATATCGGTATATCGATATATCGATATATATCGATGTTTTCTGATTTTCAATATATCGATAATTTTAATTTTGATTTTTGTATAAGGGATATCGATATTTTTATTCGATATTATCGTTTTTTAATAATATTTTTTTTGAATAGTTAAATATTCATCATCATCGTGTCCATTACTCCAAAACTAGGGAGCATAGGGTTCAATTTTACCCTTTTTTCTATAACATGGTTTTCATTGACGGTCATATCAAAGGTGGAGTGTTGTCAGCAATTCACACTAGCCATATTGTTTGGTAAACAATGAGGTGACTCCCAAACCAATGCGATCGCTTTTTAAAAAAGGTGATATAGCCCAGATGTGGATTTTTTTTAACTCTATACCGAGCTTCGAATCAACAACCGTTTTTTTAGCTTTTCGATATTCGATATATCGAAGAATATCGATTTTTTTTGAAACTATCGATATTTTTCAAATATCGAACAGCCATACTTTTAAGCCTCTCCTTAATCTTACCCTCCTGAAAAAATCGTTTTTCAAATTAATATACTACCAGTGTTATCTAAGAAAACCTTCCTTTTCGTGAGAAGGGAAAAGAGGTTTGTATAGAAAAATGACACATTTCGAATTTTTCAGGAATAATTTGTTTTAGCCCAAAAAAAAAAATCCCTGCATCTTTCCAAAAAAAAAAAAAATAGGAGTTGTGTAAATGATGATTTGACTTTTTTTTAGTATTTTTGGTGCATGCCTTGCCAACGAAAACAATAGCACCGAAAAGCCTTGGCATGCAAACGCACTGACACCAAAAAGCCCTCAAACCGATTCTCCGAGAATTAGTTAAGTTTGGAGAAAATTTGGGAAAATGCTTTTTTCGGCACGTGCAAAAGGTATTTGGTATCATATGAGAGGTATGGCTAAACTACACTTAGCGCTTATGGCCGTAGGCCTTAACGAAACCTTCCTTCCAGACTTCGAAAACCACTATAACACTTGGCGGTCTTTCAAAGTTTGGTCAAAATTTCAGAAAGATTCATATTTTAGGAGGATTTTAGAGGGGGTGGGGGCTAAGGAGTGTAGTATTAAATAAAAGTTATTACAAATATCTATCATATAAAAAAAGTTGAAGCAAATCCAACGCTCTATGTTGGTGGGATGGGCCGAGATAACAAATTTTGGTGTGTGTCAATTTTAAGGGTGTAGCCTGTGTCGGAAGTGTTTCATTAAAAAAAAATATATTTTTCTTTTAAAAAATAAATAAAAAAGACTAATATAATTAATACAGCAGGAGGCTGGAGAGCGGCAGGTCCCCATGATAAGAAAATGTACGCAAAGCAGAAAGTTCGGCGGGCGGTAACCTCCTGATTATGTAAAATGTTGGGGAACCGTATTTTAAGATCTTTTCTCTCGGCCTCTGCTCCTTTTGTTTTCTCTTCAAAGGAAAGACCATTCCAGAATCCTAGCAGGCGTGCAGAGGCCCAGTGGGCGGTAGCCTTCGATAAGACAATTTACACAAAGCAGGGGATTCGGGAGGCGGCAGACCCCTGATAAGGAAAAAAGCACAAAAACTGTATTTTTAGATTTGTTTTAGTCCCTGCTTCTTTAGTGTGCTACGTTTGTTTTTCTTAAGCTTTAAAACTTTTATGGCTAACTGCCCTAAATGACTAAATTTTTTTTACACTTACCAACATTTTTTATCTCGATCTATCCGCCCTCCCCCCTCTACGAACAAATATATGAAAAAAAACAGGTTTTTGCCCTTCCCACCTACATGCCGTGTTGGATTTCTCCAACTATTTTTTAAATTATTGGTATTTGTAATAACTTTTATTTGATAGCATACTCCCTCCTCAAACCCTCCCAAAATATAATTTTTTCTCCGTTCAAGAGGGGGAAGGGAGGAAAGCACCAAGTGTTATAATGGGTTTCGTAGTCTAGGAGGGTCCCTTTTTCTAAGGAGGGTCCGTTAGGGCTTCGGGCTATAAGCGCTTAAGTGTTAATTGTCCGAAAGGCATTACAAAATAATGTTGTATGATAACTAATTGTCACTAAATTTGTTTACACAAACCCTGACCTTTACGTTTACAAAATAATTGACATTTTTCAATTTTTGTTATTTAGTATTTTAACTGAAGTGTTCCAAATGTTCATCCTATCCGTGTCCAGATTATTCTCTTGTCCCCTACAGAATATTCATATTTTAAATGCAGTAACTAATTAAGGAAGCATACCATATATCGAATATTCGTCTCAAAAATTTAAGTTGTAGAGTTATAGACTTCTCGTCCAAGATAATAATTTTTTTTCTGCTCCTCATTTTATGCAAAATTTTAGATGCTCGTGTTGGTCCTTCGTTGCCGGTTATAATAATATAGATAGGTGATTTTTTATCTATATACTGTTTTTTTGTGGGAAAAATATGGCTATATAAGTACAAAAAGGAACAATTTAAAGCTTTTTCTATATACTTGCTTTTAACAAAAATTATATTTTATAATTTATTTTATGTACCATAATAACTAATATAGCTATATGGGATACACCATCGCTATTATTTATATTGGCTTCTTTATTGTGGCTACCTAAAGCGATTTTTTTCTTCTTCTTACAGCTCTTGTCAATTTATCTTTTAATCTTAATTTTTTTTCGATTTTTTACTTTTACTGTACATACATTTTTTTTCATTTTATGATGCCCTGAGTAAGAAAAACTAACAAAAAGTGTCTGTCTGTCCGTCTGTCAGCATATTATTAGACACAAGAAAGTTTTACACCAGTAGACGGATTTGGCCAACATTTATAAGGGGAGAGTTGTTAGTGGTCCCATACTCTAGGATTGCATTAAGGGGCTATAGGTCAAAGGGAAGGGGGGGCCATACGATTTTTTTAATACAAATCGCGGAAAAATATTAGTATATAGAGAAAGTTTTTTATCAGTAGACGGATTCGGACCAAAATTTGGTGTTGGTGAGTTTTTAGTGGTCCCATACTCTGGGATTGCATTTGGGGACTATGGCTCAAAGAAGAGTATTTCCAGAACCAAACAAGATAGGAAGTTCTTTTTGGTATTTAAGATCAAAGGAATATATTTGACCGAATATAAAGTTGCTCCCTGCCCAGGTATTCCCATGAGAGTATTTGCAGAACCGAACGTGATAGAAAGTTCTTTTTTGATATTTAAGATCAAGGGAAGGTATTTTATCGAAGGTCAGGTACTCCCAGGAGAATATTTCTTATACGATTTTTGTTTCTAAAAATGGCCGAAAAATATGAGCATAAAGATAAAGTTCTTTCCTGGTAAACGGATTGTGCCCGAAATATATGAGCATATAAGTAGTTGAGCTATGGGTATTCGGCTCACTCCTGCCGTCACGACTTGTGTCAGTTTTCAAATGTTAAAATATAGTTATACTGGGGGGGCTCTGAGACCAATTTTTTTTTTGTATAAAATTCTATTTTAGCACATAAATACTAAAGAATAAGAAATCAAATATTTGACATAATTAATGATAACTGAAATTTTGGAGGACAACAAAAAACAAAAATATTTTGTGTGATTAGATTTATACACTAATACATGAATGAAAATATCAACGTGTTTAAAAATTGTAATAAATTTACCCGAAAAGTACTAGATCTACTTAAAAATGTGCAAAATTATTTATTTCAATCGAGCAATGCCATACATTACAACTGGAATGTTGACTATCTCGTATACAGAATTATCAAATCTAGAGTTATTGTAACTCAAAGAAGATCATATTTTTAATCAGTCGAAAAAAAATACGAAACAACTTTTTTATATATTTTTTTTTTCAAAAATGTTTAATAATAATAATAAAATAACTTAAAAAAAAAACATTTGTATGTCTTTTCCACGTAAAATCCTGCGTGAAGCTATGCCGCATCAAGCTGTTCAAGCTCAAGCTTGAAAGCTTTCGAAAAAAACGATTTACTTAGATTTTTTTTATTGGTTATTAAAAAAAGTCTTAACAATTTTTCGTGTTAACTATTTCCTTAAGCTTAAATTGTAGCGTGAGTACCTGCTACACTTAATAAATTCAAATTAAAAAAATGTCCTGCCTCATTCACCACAAATTATCTGGCCGAACACAAAGGAATATTTTATTACACATTTTTATTATTGTGTACAATCACGGACCATTATTTGATCATAATATGAAGGACACAATACACAATTATAATAATAGAAAATATTATATACCCATAGATCCCGAAAAAAAATACAATATGAAGAACTTGAGCCATATATGGATACACTAAAATTAATCATTCTTGTAATTCACCTTTTATTGTTATACGATACAATGTAAGGCAGTGATACAAAAGTGATATAAAAGTGTATACTATAAAACAGGCGTGGAAGCATAAAGAGCTTTTCGTTTTTTTCCTTTTTGCTGATGTACAATAAGTTTATTTTCTTTTATTTCATAAAAAGAGGTTTTTCTTTGCGAGCAGATCTGATGTGCAATTGCTCTGCAGATAATATTTTTTTTTATTTCTCAATGTACAATATACATTTACAAAAACCATGTTTGTTATCTTCCTAATGATTTTTACCAGTTTACCGATTCCAAGCCACTTAACAATAACCTGTAAATTGTATTTTAGTTCCATCTTTGTCTTTTCGTCTTCACGTAATGAGAACAAATTTCAGAAGCTTCCCAAAGATGTCGCCACTGAAATGTGCTCTTTATCCAGCCAGGTTTTGATAAAAGAACTAAATTTAATTTAATATCACCGCAATATAGGAAATGTTTGGTACTGTGCTGAATTGTTAGATCAGCAAATCTAATCATATACTCGCGTTTCAATGTAAAGTGTATGGAGATTTGAGCAGAACAACCAAAAGAAAACCTCATATAACTGTGTACCCTACGTCTAACATTAAAAGAGCCCATAAGCATACATTTTACTGTAATATTGTATGTAGGAGATACTTTTGTAATGTATTTTATATTCGTATATATTATGCGAGGCATCCCGGTTCTCTATATAATACACAATATGTACGAGATTTTCTATAAAAATTTATTTATTTAATATCTTTTTCATTTTCTCATGTGAATGCCGTATTTTCATCCTCTACCAATCCTAAAATATTCCACATATCTATATAGTAAATGTTTAAGAATAATACGCA
>JANSTW010123218.1:0-28828 GCA_027564275.1 Diadocidia ferruginosa | reverse complement strand
GTGGTTATTCTACATATATATAGACTATGAAATATTATACAATTTATACGCGATTATGCGAACATTGGCGATTTGTAAAAAGATTACATTTATTTGCAAAATCTTTTGTATGAGCTTTAAGCTCATTTTGACAAACAAATAAAAAAGCCTAGAGAGGTTAACCACTATTAGAAATCATGAAACACCTAATGGAAATCATTTGGAAATCATTTAAAAAAATGAAAATCATTTCAAAAAATGTTAATCATTTTGGAAATCATTGAAATTTGGAAATCAGTAGGACACAATTTTTTATAGTGGTTAACTTCTCGAAAAAAACAGTAATTTGTATCTAAAATTAAAAAAACAATTTTTTAATTCATTTTTTTATGTCACAAAGAGTTTAAAGCTCATTAAAGGCTATATGAATTAAAGTTTCAAGTGTATTGACTTTAAAGTTATTTCTATTTTTTAACTTATATGATTTATGATATGCCAAATAAATAATTAAAAATACAAAAGACAATTTAATAGAAAACATATCATCAATTTCATCATACTGATTTTAACATAAAAGTTTATTGAAATTATCGTAGAAAATATTCGCTTCACAAGTCGCCACAGTATGTACAATTTTCATTCACTTAAAAATTATTAGAGGTACGAATAATAATTATTTAATATATATGGCATTATGTATTTAATATATACATATAATATATAGGTAACAATAATTACATATATTATATATACAATATACATATATGGGGAAATGCGGAACATAATATTATTAAATATCGTCTGTATTATAATTATTATTAAGTAATAAATGTATAACCGCAGTGTAATTAACATTTACAGCATTAAAATATTGTAAGGATATATCGCAGCTTGCGAAATACATTATGCTTAATTTTATGGTTATTATTTAATGTATATATTTATTTTACATAATCATAAAACTTGAATATTTAACTAGTACGTATATAGTAACTAGTAAGTGATGTGATAGAAATTAAGAGGATTTACTATTTTACATTGAACGGTTTTGTTCCTGTAAATACGTTTATATATTCAAGTTCTTATCATTGTAAGACAAGTAATTTAAAAATTTAGGAACAGGCTAATCGATCAACGAAAAGTGAATATTTTTGTTATATTATGTGGCTCCAGCTATTCGCCGAAGCCTGTGGCTCTAGCATACGCAAGATTCTTGCCAATTTATCAAAGAAGAGTGAATACCTGAATCATGCAATTTTTTGAGAAAACGAGCGTGATTACTCTATCAAATGCTTTACTTAAGTCTGTGTAAAATATACTTGAGAGCCAGATTCGATAACATTGACTGCAGAGTTACAAATTGGTTACAGTTGATCGCCCCTTTGTAAATCAATGTTGATAGACAGATATAAAGTGCTTAAACTCATCAGTCAGAATATCACAAACCATTGATTTAAACAGCTTACCCATACACGAAATCTTCGCTATAACTCTATAATTTTCTATGTTTCTACGTGAACCAGATTTGTTTGTTTTTCAGCGGGTTGGAAAAGAACCTTGATTAAGAGAACTGGTAAAAATTATAGCTATGGGCATTGGGCATAACCAACGAATATGCACAATTTTAAAGTAAGTCGTATACATTTGGAAAAAAAAAATCCAAAGAGATTAACAATCTCGCTTGTGGAAGAAGCTGTTTCATCACAATACGTCATGATATTTGGTAAGCCATAATTGTCCTTTTTTTCGAATTACCGAATGACCAAAGAGACGATGGATCTTCATGCAAATCATTTTGAGCCTTTTTAAAAAAAGCAGAAGAAGGAGAGGATTGAAAGATAATTTTAAAGAATAATACTAAACAACACACATCATTACAATAAGTGGAATTAGTGGCTATCCGTATTAAAAAATTATGATTTTGCAATGGACATACGACATTATTTAAAAGTAGATATTTATTTTCAATGGAAAACTTTTAATCTAAAAGATTCTAATTTAGGTGGCTCTAGATATGCATATTTTGCCTTAGGGTTAATCCAAGCCTGGTGCAACTGACTGACTGTGAAACTACAATTAGCTTAAATCTCGTTATTTAGAGATTTTAAAACAATTTTTCAACAAAAATGTTCAACAAAAATAGGAAATAAAATTATAGGTTAACATATTTTCGAAAAAATCATACATCCTAGCTATATATTATTATGGTCGTCGACTCAATATCTAAAATTCAATTAATTGACTAGAATCAATTTTCCAAATATAAACGATGAAAAAAAAAAACAATAAAAAAAATATTTCCACGCAGCAGCGAAAAGCTAGGTATATATATGCGACGGTAAACTTTTTCCGTCCTCATGCCTGAATAACTTTTGTTTAAAAACAGAAATACTTTCTATATAATATTATTTAATAATAATCAACTTTCAACCGCACAATAGATTTCAAATTGAGATTTTTCTTGGAAACGTCGTTTTTTTGTGTGTTTGTTCTTTATCATCATCCATCCACAATTTAACAAAATCAATGCGGCAAAAATTTTATTTTACAACTCAATAAAGAGATATTGAATATAGTAGTACATATAGACGCGCGGCAAGATGAAGGATATCACATTATATCTTCGATTTATTTCCTTATGGTTGCCATAAAAGTTGATTATGATGGTAAAACATTATAATATATATATGTCGTCCTACGTCTATATATACTATATAGGTTTATCCCGCAGGAAATAGATAAGAAAAAGGTAAGGAAAAAATCGTCAAGATAACAATAAAAAGTCATCAGTAATATAATGTATAGAAGAAAGCTTCTAAATGCGCGTTCTTTTGTGTGTATCGCAGGCAGCCCATAAAAAGTATAAATAGTGTAAAAAGGAAATGCTGAAGTAAAAAAAAAATCGTTTAGAAAATATAAACCGCACACGTTCTTGATATAAGAATTATAAAGAATTTTCTGCCTTAGAGGGCCATTAGCAAGACAATAACATTATTTCAAGCATCACAAATTACACCAATATTTTTTTTTTATTATGTAAAAATTTTCCCCTCAATCTATTTTCGATATTGCTTTACAAGGGTTTTTTTTGTGGTAAAAAGGGCTGTTTAGTAATCAATATACAAACTATATATATAAGATGTAACCAATTATTATTTAATATAGCAAAAAATTTACCTGATAATCCATAAAGTTTCCATAGCCCATGTGGTTACAGGTACACGAACAATGTTTTATGTGATCCTCTAGTTCCATGTCCATCATATCGGCTGTTGCACCAACAATCGCATGAGAGCGATGTTGATGCAAATGATGATGAAAATGATGATTCGGATGTGGCGTATGATGCATTGTATTGGTTGTGGTGGCTGTGGGCAAGGTGGTCGTCAATGGGGTCGTTTGTATTGGAGTCGTACGACGTATGTGTTCGGGAACGTCCAGCACATCGAACACCTCCAGCGCTTCCCGCTCCAAAGCCTCCAGGGCATTTAAATCCCATTGTCCTGAAGTCATTAACACTAATTTGTCACAATAACATCAAACAATGAAATTTTGTTACATAAAATTTTCATTTATACTAATTTATATTTCTACAAAATTTTCACAAAATTATCATTTTTATAATTTCTTTTATTTTTGTGTATATGCTTGACGCAATTTATAAACTTTTACACAATTTTTAATTTATTTTTTACATAGAAAAAGGAAAAGAAAAATTGTTTTTCCTTTTTTTTATTATTATATAAACTTTACATTTTCTTCAACACTTGCTATATGAGGCTAAATGAAAAAAAAAACTCTAATGATTCTTTTGATTTGTTATTATATTATTGTATCCACTTGTTATATTCATTTGAATAAATATTTAATGTAGTCGCACATAAAAATCACTCTCGCGTTTCACATAAAAAATAAATTTTTGAAATAAACTCAGTACAAAATATTCGCATATATTATGGGCCTAAAGTGCCACACCGCACTATGGATGAACAAAATATTTTTAAATTCAAAAGAAAAATAATAATAAAAAAAGAGAATAATAAAAGTGCGAAATATTCTCGACGTTAAAATATTTTTTATATGCAGCCAGGGCTATAATATATTTTTACACAGAAACTGTATGGTATGGCTGGCTGCCTGGCTCACAAGCAAATTAATTATTCATCATGAACATTTTTATGCGAATATGTCGCTTTTCCATACGACGACGTCAATATAAATTTATTATAAAACAACAACTCTATTCGCATTGAGCTTCAATAACAAACGGTGACAATATTTATGATGCAAGAAATTTTTTGGTTAAAACTTCTATATATTTTGCCCGGTTTTATTTATATACCTGATGCTACCAGATACATATAGTCTGTAAAACTGTTCCTTTTACAATTTTCGATATTGCCGCTTTATTAGAGAACTCTCAAAAACAGTCAACTATCCGGTTTAACGTTTTGCCGATAACTACACCCACAATGGTAAAAGTCTCTTCTTGTCCATATGGCATCCCAGAATTTTGCTGAACATTTCCCCATCTGATAAGTTTGTATAAGTTTTCCGCAAAAGCTTTCAATTTATTATTGTAATTTATGCGCATATTTCATGTTGAAATTCGAGCGAATTTCTCTCTGTTTATAATTTTGTTTGCTATCAAAAAGGGCGAAAGCTCCATAGGTTTTTTGAAGAAATTGAGTTTCTATATTTACAGGCAAAAACAGTCACATATATACAGAAAACATGTTTTCTTATCTAGTATTATAGTATATGTGTGAAAATGCTGGAAAATGTATCATAATATTGTATTTGTGTTGTAAAAAAGCTCGTTCTCTGTAGGTGCGAATATTTTCAATGTCAATAATATAATATTTAAATTTTACCAATGTAAATGACCGCGAGGTTAGGGGTAAGTTATTCTGTCGGCTGTATCACTATTCTATTATCTTTTTAATTTAACGTATCTGCCTTGTTATGAAGTACTATAGTGTACTACTGTGTACTTTTTCGTTCTTTTGACACTGACATTAATTTCAGGATATTTGATATTTCTATAATTTTTAAAATTTGTATTTTTACATTTGAGTCAATTGGACAATATGAAAATAAAAAAAAAATAAAAATAAGATTCTTCTTATATATGGGTTGGATACATATACTTTGATGTACCTTACAGTTATATGTTGCAAATTATGTCAAATCTGCAAAGGTGTTGGTTTGATATGAATATAGAAGCGTTAAGGTTTAGAATAAGTAAAAGAAGGTCAAAACACTTTGATTGCTATGGAAGGCAATTCAATTCGTTCATTTTTTTCATCAAAATCAGTTGATTTTATAATTTTGAAAAAAATCCCCATGTATAGTCCACACTTTTTTTTTGTCTGTTTTATGACTATTTAAGAATTCCAGGAAATAGTAAGAGAATCGTAAGGGGATGTAAAAAGACTGCGATTGCTATAGAAATCAGTTTAATTCGTTAATTTTTTCCATCAAAACCTGTTGATTTAAAATTTTGAAAAAAAAAATCCCCACTTTTTTGTCTGTTTTCTGAATATTTAAGAATTTTAGGAATTTGCGAGGGAATCGTTAGAAGATGTAAAAAGACTGCGATTGCTATAGAAATCAGTTTAATTCGTTTATTTTTTCCATCAAAATCTGTTGATTTACAATTTGTTAGGGAATCGTTAGGGGATGGTAAAAGATTGCGATTTCTATAGAAATTTCTATAAAATTATTGAATTATCGTATAACGCTATTTTGAAAATTTAAAAAAAAACTATTGTTGTGATTAGGCTTATTTTAAAAGGGGAAACAATGTGCATCTTCTAAAAATAGTTTTGAAATTATCAAGTGACCGTAAGTTATCGGGTTAAAGATCTTCTTGAGAAGTTTTTATTGAAATTGATAGTTGTAGGGTATTTCAAAATGATCAAAATGTCGTAAGGACTCGAATTTTAAATGAAAAAATGGTGCGCATCCTCTAAAGATTCTTATGAAATGATCAAGTGATAGGAAACCATATCAAAGGTGGAGTTTTGCCAACAACTCGCACTAGTTAATAAAGACAAATTTAAATTTTTGAATTATTATTGTGTATAAATAAAATTTTGAGACTCTAAGCGGGTCCAAAAAACACTCCACCTTTAGTATGGTCATTGATTAATCATATGGTAGTGGTTAATGAAAACCATGATATCAGATAGAAAATAAAGTAAAATGGTCCCTTTGCTCTCTCGTTTTCAAGTGAAGGACACGATTATGATGTTCATCTTGTAAAAAACTTTATTCTCAGAAGTTAAAGCTTAATGTAATATAATTCTTATGCCAAATAAAAATTAAGATAATAAAAAACAATTTTATTTAAAACTTTTAAATTTGTTTTAATAAATAAATAAGAATTATCTAAAAAAAATGTATTATGGAAATTTTTAACATTAAAATAAATTATCATCACACAAAAACAAAATATTATATTTTTTTCTCTTAAATATTCATTCGTTCAGCATTCTCTTCCGTTCGGAAATAATATCTGTAATTCTACTAGAATAGCAAATGAAACAAATAGTATGTAGGAAGTAGCCAAAAATATTCCTGTTGTTTTTCTAAATGTAAATTTAAATCCAGCCATAATGATGTAAAACACAACTGGAACAAGACCAAGTGCAAACATTGTGTACCGAACGGTCGATGCGTCCACTGGCAACGAATTCTGATCACCATCTTGAGCCATTAGCATAAGAATTTTTATAAACCACGGTAAGCCAAGACACATTAGGATGCCCAACGAACTGGCACCAAACGAATTGGCTATACCGGTACCAGGATGACCTGTATAGAGTATGAGGCAAAATGGGGGAAAATAAGAAATGTATTTTTGAATTCATGAATTGCAATCAAATTTTTGATTAAAAGCTTTTTTAAAGTGATTTGTTTATTTACATAGTTTTTGTTTTATATATTTATACAGTTGATTGATGTTTTATGTACAATTTTATTCCTATATATAATATGAAGAGCAATTAATATTAAAATATAATTAAAATTAAATTAAAGGTAAATTAAATCTAAACCAGAAGCATTTACAAATTTATTTTAAATTCAACTAAATTTGTTAACCAATCGAGTCCTTTACAAGATTGTAACTTTCAATTTGTAAGCTTACCTTTATTATTATTGTTAATAGTTTTAAAACTTTATTTTATATTTTTACAAAGTTTTGAACTTGGGCTAAAGTGAATGTCAACCGGTTAAAAAATTAATAATTTCTTTTTAATCTCTAAAAGTGTAATATTAGAATTTTAATTTAACATTTCATGAGTCTAATTTTTTTAATGAAAAATAATAATAAAATTAATCGATTAACATCCTGCAGCTAAAACATTCGAAGTTTGGATATATAAATGTTTTTTATTTTATAGCTTAACTTATGTCGAATATATTAAGTCTTATAAATTTGTAATGATTAATTATTATTAATAAAAACTAAAAAATATTTCTATATAGTTAAGCATTAATTATAAATTAATTAAAAAATAATAAATTAATAATGTCTCTTAAATATTTCCATGTTTTGTGTATAAAAGGAAAGTTGTGTAAAATGTGCATACATTGTGTGGGGTTTAAACAAATTTATTGAGAATTTTCTTTTTTAACAATTTTGTGATTGAAAAAAAGATAAAGGAAGAAGAAACTACGAAAAAAAATTATGTGACTTACTAATAAAAACAAGAAAACTAAAATAAGTTTATAAGAGAATCGATATTTGTTAAGGATTTGGTTTTAAACAAATAATCGATGCATGTATTATGCCATCAGAGTATAGTGTAAATTAAATTAATTAATAATTATAAAAAAATTAAATTAATTTTAATGTATGTATAATGTATATTGTGTATATATGTCGATTTGAGGTTCAATAAAATTGTGACTAGTATATATGACGTATATAATGTAGTATTATGTGTTCTTTGAATATCAAAGTGTAATTCATATTTTATAAATATATAAATTAGTTTAATTAACTTACAAAATATTTTGAAATTAAAAAAACATCAAATAAAATATTCGACTAATTATAATAATACGACCGTCTTTTCGATTCTGCTTCAGAATCAATACAAATAGTGCGTATTATGCATTGCAATACAAAATTTTCGTGAAACTAATTTTCATTTCATGAAATTTTTAATTTATTTACAAAAAAATGTTAAGAACATTTAAAATGTGGAAAGAACACATTTATTTCCATTAAAACGGCAAATGTTATGAAAATTAGATAAGTCAGCAAAAATACAAAGCCCGTAATTAAACTTAATTTATATTTTGATATGAAGATGATTAGATAAAATATGCAAATCAACAGTAACATTGACAGAATTATGTATTCCATTCCATCAGAATTTAATTCTATGGCCGGATTGAAACCACGCCCTAAATTCATTAATCCCAATATTAACCACGGTAAACCAAGTGATAGTAAAATTGCTAATGATGATGAACCCAATGAATTGGCTATCGATACTTCAGAAAAGCCTGAAAATAAATTTTCAAAATATTTTGGTTGTATGTTTTTAATTTTAGGAGATATCTATTCTATGCTTTAATTTAAATATTTATTTTCTTATAATAAATCGATTTATAAATTCAAAAATGCTATTGGTGAAAAACAAATGAAATCAAAAAATTTGAAAATTAACATTTTATTTGCTTATTTTTTATTAATTGCAACTCGTTACAAAAATTATTGAATTATAGGTAAATAAATTTTAATATTCACAGTACTAATTTTTGAAATTGATTTAAATTAAAATAAATTACAAGTTTAAAAATTATGTTAGAAAATTAATAAAAAAAAAACTAAACAAAAAATAGTTTTTTCAGCAACTCTATTTTGTATATATGGCGGTTATTTTGTATAATAAGGTTAAGTACAAATAAATAAGATGAAAAATATTGGAGAAATAAAACATGACTTTTGCTTCCATACAACGATTTACGATCACACGTATTTTTCACCCATTGAACAAAAATACTATCTATTTCTTTATAGATATAATTTATAAGGAGACGGATTTTTTTTAAATATTACATTTTGACACATGTCTTGACACTAATGACAAAACTTTATATATTTTATTAGATTATCCTTATATGTCTATTAATAAAAATGAAGTCTATCTCTCTTATAAAATGATTTTTAAAATATAATACATATTTTTATATATTATATCTATGTTAGATATTCGCCTTTAGATATATGCTTTAATTTCATTATATAATTATGTTCTTTTTTCTGCGAAAACTTTCTTCTGTATAAAGTTTTTTTTAGTACTTTATATAACTAAAATGATATATAAAGAAAATGAGTAAAGCAGTTAAGTTTAATGAATCGTTCAAACTAAATGGTAAAATGCGATTCGTTCATTTATTACATCGAAATATGTTGAATTTAGTTTTTTTAATTCATTCAGCACGATTTTTGTTGTTTGTTTTTTAACTTTTTTAGAATTCACGGAATTCGATTAGTAATAGTTAGAGAATGTCAAAACCATGACTGCTATGACAGTTCACTTCGTTTGGTTTTTCTTCTCTGGTATAATATGAAATTAAATCTAGGTGTTTTAAGCACATATTGAACACCATATGAAGGGTGTTCAATGTGTGCTTAACACTGATCGATTTGTATATTTTGGTACATAGTTTAAAGCAAGCAATAAAATAATCAATTTCGAAATGAACCAAAAGCGAAAAATTTAAGTAATTGAGTAATTGAGTGAACACAATTTTTTATTTAACAAAGTAATCAAAAACTTAAATAGTTCGTTCGTTTTTCCAAATCTATCATGACCGACACATCTCTGCACTATAAGTATTAACTATATATAGTTATATTATACTTTGAAAGACGTATAATATTTCACCTTTATAATTTACCCATCATCTCATGGGTTATAATAACAGGACATAGGTCATTATATCGACAACTATACTCGTATATATCGATATCTTATTATATTGTATAATCCTTTCGTTGATTAGTACAAAAAACTTTTTAGATTGAAAATATAACACGTTATCGTATAGGTTAAAGCTTTTTCCAGTCAATAACTATTAGAAAATAATGCGGAGAAGATTATCATAGAAATGATTTATATTGCCACCTGTAATCCGTTGCAGCTATTAATTATTTTAAATAGCACTGTAATTAACAAAATTGTAGTTTCATTAGCTTATTTACAGCATATAAAATGCGTTTTAAAGAGAAATGAAAATAAGTAAGATTATGAAATGATGCTGATTCTCTTTATAACCAAATATTTAGTATTTACATTTAGTAACAAAATATTATTCAAAAATAAATTAAGCAATATTTTTTAAGCTAAAGGAATAAGTTAATATTTACAGTGATTTTCGGAAAAATATCGAAAATGTTTTTACATACCTCTTCGCGCCATAATTAAACCAGTTATCATTTCTGGCGTACATCCACCTATAGCAAACACTGTTATACCCATTACAGATTCGGGTATATTAAATGTGTAACCTATAGTTGTAACCAAAAATTAGTTAATTTTAATTGATTTATCAATAGAAACAATCAATATAATTACTTATCACAATTAACATGAAAAATATCATATAGGAGATGGCACCGATCCAAACGACACAAATTAAAAAGGTCAGCGGGTAGAATTTGCGATAAACACGTGGATTTGGCATTGTACAGGCCAGTACAAATCTGATAGGCCATGAATAAAACCAAAATATGCGTCTGAATCTTGATTCTGTGGCACGTGGCAATTTCCATAGTCCCAATCGTTCTAATTTCAACTTTTGATATTCAGCTTTTTCTATAGAAACCATTGGAAAATAATTAGAATCTCTGACTTTCTTGTTGTGTGTACATCTTACCCAAAGCCATTTTTTCATTTAATTCTGATATTCCCTCTGCTTCTTTTACACTAAAAATGGACATACGTGCTTGAGTTGCTCGTTCGCCAACAAATAAATTTTTATTATCAAACGATTTGTGACTCAGCACAGATCGTCGTGGTTCTATTGATCGTTCCGCAATTGATAGTATTTTATTTTCTGGAACTTTAATGTTTAGCACAGATACACGAGGCTCTGTTAAATCGTCAGAGATAATCAAAACTTTATTTTCAATAAAATGTGGTTCCATTATTGATGGTTTAGTATCAACGACAACTGAATGAGCAGATGCTGTAACTTGATGAACTTCGTCCTTTTCCAAATCTATATTGAGAAAGTTCCCTTACAACAAACACTATATATATTTTCAAATTTCTCACCATAATTACTACTACTGCCACAGCATGGATATTCGACTTCAAACTTCTGTTTAACGTAGGCACTAAAGCGTCTTGTTTGAAACATAATTGCGTAATAGACAAATATGAACAATACTAAAATTAATGCTTCCCACCACATTATCTGTCCATCCCACGACACAATAATCAACAAACCAACATTGATGAAAAACATAATACTATCACGTGTTATTGGAAACCAATCCATTTTTATAGCCTTTGAATATAAAAAAAAAATAAAAATTATCTGAAAACATTTTTATTAGTTTCTTACCTTTCTTGTTGCAAAACTTGATAGCGCTGCCACTCCCAATATATTCCACATAAGTGACCCAATAATTGTACCTAAGCCCATATCTGAATCAGCAATAAATGTACTTATTACATTGGTGAATAGTTCTGGCGTTGCAGTGGCTGTGGCCATAAAAACAGCCGCACCAACATCCTGCAATTGATTTGTTAAATAAAAGATTAATGTAGTAGTTAGTTTAAAATGATTAACAAAATTTTCCGTCATGGTAATCCTTTTCAGGTAGATGAAATATAATTTAAGGAAAGTCTGATTTACATTAAATTATTTCTTTATTTATTATATTTGTGCAAATTTTCGATAACTATGTATTATCATCTTGACGAAAATATTTAAAATATGACGAAGATTTACAAAAAATAATAAAAATAATAATAATTAACAAAATCCAAATAATTAATGAACATGTTAAGTCGACCATTTGAGGCCAATTCAAGCTTTATGGTCAATAAACAAATTAAATGAAAATAGAATTATATATGTTAATAGTGTACTAGTCTACAATGGTCTACAGTTATTTTATAAATTATTTTTTTTAGCCAGCAAATTATTTTTTTATTAAATACATTTTCTAAAAAAAAATAATACGGGCTTTTGTTTGTCATATTATCTGTGGTATAAAATTAATGATATCTGTTGAATTTGCTCGAATGAAATAATTTTGTAAATCATCATCTTGTCCTGTGCTCCAAAATCACTTCCACGTATACATATATAAGACGTCATTGTGTGGATCATGCGTTACCCTTCTCCACATCGTGTATAGATTTTAATGAATTAAAGATAAAAAGAAACACATTTGAATTAAACAAGAAATCAAAGTTTAGTATAATAGCATATCGGTGATAACAATATGTTTTTGTTATTTTACAAAATCACAATAATCACTTGGAACAGAGACTCATTAATTATATTTTTTGAACAGGGAAATGTTGTAAGAAATTCGCAAGGTACTTTAAATATATAAGATAATTTATAAACTTGCAAAATTAATAATAATTAATTATCGCGTATTCATTTATTAATATTATAATTAAGACACTGACACGAGTACTTCGTATTTATTTTTAGTTTTTTCTTCTATTAAATATCTTATCACTAGATTACTAAATAAAACTTTTCATATTAAATCAAAATATTTCTATAGCTAAAAATTGCGTAAAACTTTAATGCTTACAAGATACAGCAGATAAGATTTTCGAAATATTTCGTAAAAAATCGTTGCTATAATATGAGAGGGAAAAATTAATAATTTGAAAATAATTTTTGAAGAAAATTGATATATTTGGCAGGACATTTAACAGTTTTTCAGTTTACTTATCTTTTTAATTAGTAACAAAATCCTATCATAAAAAACGACCGCTTAACAAATTATATTTTTATATTTCAGTCAGCAAGTTAGAAAAATAAATAATTTATTTTATTAGATTTACTTAAAATAATCTGACCATAATCGAATTTCTATATAAATTTATTATAAGAGAAATTTTAAAAACTTTTAAATATTTGTAATAAAATTATATATTTAATTGAAAAACATTTCTCATTAAAGTATAAAATAATTGCAGGACTTTTTTGAGGCATGAGTAATTAATTTAAAATTTATTTGTTTAAATTGTACTAAAAAATATTTAGTTAGCTTTTAAAGTGCAATTTTTTTTAACTGTAATTAACAAAAATAAATCCTATAATCCACGATATCCTGAATTGTCACCTCACAAACTTGTCTTAAACCTTATTTCTAATCTTTTTTTGTTGTGCATTATGCAACTCAAAATTTTCTCATGATTTATTTGATTTAAATCCGCAGACGATTAGGCGTTTATGACATAATATATACCTATGTATACGCAACTTTGTATATAATATAATAAATAGATAATATGGATTTTATTAAATAATAATTCAATAAATTAAAATCAAAGCTTTTTTCAAGTGCATATTGTAAATTAAAAGGTAAATTTATTGATATACACCGCGCAGTCTAAATTTTTTAA
Organism: Diadocidia ferruginosa; assembly: GCA_027564275.1. Classification (NCBI taxonomy): domain Eukaryota; kingdom Metazoa; phylum Arthropoda; class Insecta; order Diptera; family Diadocidiidae; genus Diadocidia; species Diadocidia ferruginosa. Next base: position 15,221 of record JANSTW010123218.1, on the reverse strand, counting down.
TTCTTTAAAATTTTGAGACAATTTGTTTAATTAATGAAGTTTCTTCTACGTATTGAACATAATATGAAAATTTTATTTTATATTTCTTTAGAGATAAGATAAGGGCAGTAAATATATTGTTTCCATATTGTGATTTTATTCAATTTCATTGATAAAATTATTAAAGAAATTTATTGCAGTATGATTACTTACAAATTCACATTTTTACCGCGCGCCGCGTAATAAAAATCATTCATAAATTTTATGACTGCACTATGAAAGTGCAGCTGTGTCGTTTAGAAAATATACTTTATATTATTCCGATTAAGGCTCTAAGCAAAATTCCGAGATTGGGAGAAAAAATAAATTATTACAAATATATTTATTTTTCTTCGAAGTTTAACAATCGACAAACCATAAGTTAAGTTTAAATCTATATTTACCGTAAAAACTGTGCACAGGACAACAAAAAGTTTTATTTTTTATATAGAGCTATATAAAATTAAAATTAGTTATCAAAATCATTTCTATCACGTCCAATGTTAAACCTGGGGGGTTTAAGGTGCCACACCCAAATAATATAGTAAATACGTTATTTTGGTTTACTATATTTATGACAAATTAACCTTGTTTTTTTAATAAGATAAAATTGCCAAACTAAAATTAACGTTACGAATTTTTTATAATAATTTAGAAACCCAAATACGTTAAATATATATTGATAAGTTTTGTTTATAATTTGTATAAATAAAGGATTAAATTGTCAGCCTGTGCGATTATAGGTTACAATTGATTGAAATAACAATAATTATTATTGAAGGTTTAACGCACAATGGAATTTTGATCAATTGTGACCAAATGTCAAAAGGTATTTTATTGTTAATAATAATAAATTTTTAAAATAATTAAAATATTAAATTAATTATTAGAGTTTTGGGTTTCTTGAAATAATTTGATTAATTATAATTATTCAAATTAATTTATCAATTTGTTTACCAAAAATTATATAATATACATTAATACTAACTCATTTTTTGTATGCAAATTAAAATGCATAGTTGTTGTACACATTTTAATAACAGAACTGCAGAGTAAATATTAATTTATGCCAGTTTCTGTATACTATACCTTCTTTAGCGATCGGACTTACTTTGTATAGCAGCTCTTTACAATATAAATAATAAAATATTTACTTTTTTGCTACTTTTGATATTAAAAAATTTAAAATTTAGAAAAAGTTAATCGGTAACGAAAAGTGAACACTTTTGTTAATAAATTATAACAAAAGTATTAATCTTTTCGTTGGCCGATTAGCCTGATCCTAAATTTTAAATATAATTAATATTAAAATTTGGAAGACATACAAAAATAGATAATTATCTTAAATAATTTTGGGGTTTTCATAATAATAATTATATATTGTTCATGAATATTTTAAAATGAGAATAATTTTCATTTTAATCAAACCGAATGAATTAAAATATTTATTTAAATATTTTTGATCAACAATCGAAAAACAATTTTGTTTTAATATATAAACATAAATTTCTTTTACTTACCGGCGATATTTTTAAATCCTCACAAATGCACTGAACCGATGGTATGAAATAGTAATTTATCACCAAACCAGATACAGTAAAGAAATAAATAACCGCAAAGAAATGTAGGGCAATGGCTCCTTGCAATCGTTGTTCCTCTAAAAAGCAAACAAAAAAACTTTTAACATCATCTTCCTAATGCTCAAATTATCCATTAAAAAATATACTTACGTGTAAATATATCATCAGGAAATTCATTTATTGAGGATTCTTCTTCACAATGCTCCTCACCGTGTTCGTCTTCGCGTAGAACATAATGCTTTGGTTTCTTCCATGGAAACCAATGATAGAATGCTATGTCATTATCATAACCAACTGGTAAAATTATTGGATTTTCATATGCAGACGAAATAAATGTGTACTCATCGTTTGCATTGTAATTGTATTCTATTGATTTGTTGACATTGTTAGCATTGACTAAATCGATATTTTCTGAAAAAAATATTTGTATTCGGATCTTTAGTATACAATTATTTAAAAAAATCTTTGTTGTCAATATTCCAATAATGAATAAACATAAGTACCTAATATTTAAAAAAAATATTTAAATTTTTAAATTAAAATATTGAAGTTATTTAGGCAATCAGTTAAGTTTCTCTATGCGGTTCTTACCACGACAAAGAAATTAAAAAAAAGTTTGTTTTTGTACTCAGAAGAACTGAAGGAAAAAATATTGAGATATTATAGTATAAAATAAAACTAACTAATTCAAATAAAAATTATTCGAGAAATCTTATACATTTTATATGGAAAAGTGTGTCTCTTGTCTTATTTGGTTCTTAAATATCCTTTATTATCCTTTAATAAATTGATTGTATATTTATTGATCAATAAACAATATTCTAAATTGGATATAAATTTAAAAATTATCTCAAAAATAGTATCCATCCGCACACAATCTTTATCTTTTCTAGCTTGTTGCAGAAATAAAAAGAGTTTATTTATAGAATTATAATCTGGTCATCAATCAAAATTTTGTTATTTTAAGTCCACAAAAGAAAACATATTTATTGCAATATCTCATGTTTATGTCAAAATATCTAATATAAATAATATAGAAATATTTCAAAATATTGAATTTCTTTCGACAAAAATAACCAAAAATTGATTGATTGCACCCAGTGATATTGTTAATTTAAACATGGAAAAAGTGTTTTGAAATTATAATTATTCAATCTATTTTTATCATATATGGCTATTTTCGCAATGTTCATCTTTATTTTTGTAATAATTTTAAATAAGCTATTTATATTATAATGATATTAAGCGAATAGACAAGGAGCCCACACAGGAAAAATGACAGTTATATAGACGAGTTTTTAGTAGTTTTTAAGAATAAGACGCGTGTTTTGTATCAAGAACATTCATTATTTTAATTTATACATAATGAATAATAATGTTAATAAGTCAAACTTAAAATAGTTACTTAGTCAGGTCTAAAGTTTTTATCAAAAAAACACTTTGCGGTTTTACAATAAATAAAGCTTCTATTGGAGTTATAATTACTTATAATTATTTTTGTATAGTGTAATTTATCAATTTTAAATTAATTTTATAACTTATGCTAACATTTTAAATTTTAAAGTCAACAAATCATCGAAGAACGACGCATTTTAAAAAAGAAATAAAATATCTATAAACTCGTCGAATTTTTTGTTCGTTGGCTCTCTACCTATAAAGTGTAATTGAAATCATTATATGTAGAAAACAAAATCATATGATTTTTGTAATCAGATAAAGAGTCATAGACAATTTGTCATATTTTTGCACAATTTCCGATTATTAATTATTATTGATTAAAGTGAAAATTATTTGTTTTTTTATTTATATTGATAGCAATATTCAGTTTTCTATTTTTTATTGTCAATAAGAATTATTTCTGAGAATATTTTCGTGACAATTAATTGTTTACAATAAACGTCATCGAATTATTTAATATAAACGAATTAAATGAAAAAAAAATATTGTTGTCATCAGGGCGGATGTACCATTAAGCTGAATATCGATGTCCGCAATTGAATCAGACATATCTACATTTTAGCCATTTTACAGGAGAGACAAAAAAGTAATTTAGATACGTCTGATTCCTATAAAAAACCATGTAAAGTCTATAGCCTATATAATAAGCAAAATGTCATCTTTATCTCAATTTCGGCAATTTGCGAGATATGTCCGATCCAAATGAGGCCATCGATATATAATTTTTTGGTGTGGCAATATTTAATCTTTTTTGTCTTTTGAATAAATTCAACTGTCTAAGAGTATTTTCGTGCCATTTAATAGTTTTTAATAAAATATCTTTAATTATTTAATTTAAAAGAATTAAATTAAATTTATTAATAGGATTTTTTATTTTCGTCAGATTTTCGATATCACTATCGCTTTTATAAATTATCGTCTTTGTTTAAAAAAAAAATCAAAAGAAAATGCAAAAAGTTCCTAATCATTGTAACTTACTATATAATATAGTTTACACTGTACAATTCAGGCATATATGGTATACCTATGTTATATGTATCAGATAACAAATTTATAGACACTTGAGAAATTGACGATAATCAAAAATCAAAATTAATTTCTTTTAAATATCCAATCTATTAATAAACCATTCTGTTTGAAGTACTTTTTTTTGTTATTTTAATTTACTTTTCTAGATAATTAAAAAAAATCGTTTAAAATAAAAATGACGAATTATGTGTAGTTTGAACAGTGTATAATATTTTGATATGGTAACAATGGGGAAAAACAAATAAATGATATTTTTTACTCTATAGGATATTACCTCTATATACGCAAAAGGTAATCAAGAAAAGATCAATCAAGAAATTGAAGAGATATATTACTATAATAGTCAGGAAAATTTATTAGAATTTGTTTATATTATAAAATTGTAAAATTGTCGAATACATTGATTTTTTAACAATATAATATAATATTTTCAGATAAAGCCTATATAGAATACTTATGGGTGGGAAAGATTCTCACACAAAAATTTTAAAAATATTTTAAAGATATTATTTTTATTATTGGAAATTTTACAGGAAATTCTGCACAAACATAGTATTTAGTTTAAAAGTTATGGTGGAAGGTCTAAATTTAGGATGCGAGTGGGGTACTGGGGTTTGAGTTTTTTAAGGAAAAATTTAAAAAATAATGGATTGAAAATATAAGGAAACGTTTTTTACTTTAAATCCAAAAAAATCATTATTTTATTGTTTAATAAATTTAACTAAATTTACCTCTTTAGAACATAAACATTTTTGTATTACCAAACCTGCATCGTGAACTAGGTAGATAATATATAAATTTTGTTTAGTAAATTTAAAAATTGTACAGATTGAATAATCATAATATTCTCATTATTATGTATAATTTTCAAAATTTCTAGGTTTTTCTAAGGGACGAGTTAGAATTATATTATTTTACTAATTTTATTGCAGTTTCTTTGGAATGGATATAGTAAACTTATTGTAATTTTTTAATAGTTGGCAACAACGGAAATTTACCACACAATGAATAAGCTCTAAGATTTCTCTTTGTTTTTAGCAAAAACTTTGTTAAATGTTTACGGATAAAAATAAGCAGCACATTATCAATACACGCTTATTTGTTTAAGAAATACCTATTCATCAATCACAATTTTTCAATTTTAAAGATAATACGCGTTTTCGCGTTTTTGTAGAAGGTAACGTAAGTTAAATAAATATTTAAAAGCCATAATAGCAAATTACACTTTATTCTTGTTGCCAAAAATTATATAATTTTATTAGCTATTTTATACGTACCCTTTAATGATGCACATTTAACATAATTTATCAACTGTACAAGAGAAATTGCGGTAATCACACCATTTATCTTCATTATTAAATTTTAGCTTTTATCACTAATCCGTTATCCTGCAAGGCAGCTGCTGCCTGGCACTGTAAGGTCAACTTGTAAAAGTTTTAATAAATCAATATAAAAACATATTTCTTTGTTATATAAATTGAATACTTTTTCGTTAAAATTCACCATAAAGTATTTCTTGGAAATTTTCACTTTTTTTAATGGATAAATTAAAGAAAAACTTCACAATTATTCGAATAACGTACAATTAAATGGGATCCGCTAAAGTCGTTTTACCAATTTGGAAACGCGATATTTTATGCGTACGTTAAAGGCGAGTTATTGTCGATTTAGTCATTTAATTGAAACTAAATCAAAAATTGAATAATTTTTTTTATATTTGATTTTCGGTCAGACTGAAACGATAATATTTTTGAAATTTTTATCTGTAGGCAGGATTACAATAAACTCATTTCATATCATTTAATGTGTTTTTTACGTTTTTTTCGTGTCGTTGTTATCAGTATATTATATATTTGTGGTCATTTGTCTTTTTTGATTTATTTCTTGCTAAAAGAATATCTTTGATTTTGCTACAGTAAAAGTTCGGTTATTTGTCCTAGTATAATTATATTATTATTAAAATTTATTTTATAAAACAATTACATTTATTACAAAGAATTTGTTTTATTTTTGAACAACAAAACAGATTTTAAAATATATTCTAATGAAAAAATACTGCTAAACCTGCTTAAGAAATTTCAAAAAATGTTGTTAGGATTGATATTACATTTAATTTGAGAACTTTATAAGATACATCAGTAATTTAAAAAAAAAAACAAATAATAATTTGAAATACAACGGGATTATTAATTCAGTTTATAACATATTTACTGTTAAATATATTGTCTTAAGAAAATTTGTTACTTTCGATTGTAATACAAATTTACAGTGGTGAGCGGTCTAAGGAAGCTCTTCTGCTCAACGAAAATCCAACCAGGTAGATGTACAAATTTTTACGTAAATATTCTATTTCTTTTTGCAATTTTTTTTATATAAAACAACTGAGGGATTGGAACTTATTATTTTTTATTAAGAAACCAGCAAAAAAGATATATTTTTCCAATTTATCCGCAAAATAATTTTCAATTATTTAAAATCGTAACACAAAATTTAAAAAAAACTTTATTTAAATCACAATGTTTTTTTTTTGTACAAAAAAATTGATTCCTTTATGTAGAAAAACCAATCTTTTTCTGATTAAGGTGAAATACCCAATATTTTATTAGATTTAAAAAAATCCTTCGCACATTAAAAATTAATTATTATTATTACTTAGGGCGCTCTCACAATTCAGTCAATTTTTCACTCTTCAGTTTTCAGATAACAAAATTTCTATTAAACTAAATTGCATATAAGCTCGCAGAATCAATTTGTTTTCATGTTTTTTAGTTTGACAGAAGTGTACTATGATATTAAATGGAAACTGAACACTGAAAAACGAAAGCTGTGGGGTGACCGGGCATAACACTCAAAGACATACTTAACGCCCAAATGCTGTACTAAGCTTAAACCGCTAAAAAAAGACAAAATGTCCCTTCTTAAAATGTTAAACAAAGCGATGGTTTTATTTTTTGGCTGCTATGATTTTTTTATAATTAGGAAAAAAACGTGTTATAGCGGTTGGGCGTTATGTCTTTGGGTGTAATGTCATGTCACCCCCGCATACCAATGTTGTTTATGTGGCTTACCTTTTTGAAAATTTTAGCAACATTTTTGAAAATTTCTAAAATCTGAAAATATCTCTTTTGATAATAATTTGTAAAAAACAATTTAGTCTGTAGAAAATTTGGCCAAACATTTTCAAAAAAACTTGTTCGGGTCAAATGAAGCTTTTGCCAAATGTCCCTTATTTCTTTTTCTTCAGTTAAAAAACAAATCCTCATCAGTCGCCACTGATAGTATACATATACCTACAGCCTATACTTATCATTTGGTTATCTTCTATGTAGGTAATGTGTTATTTATCAATTTTATCAATAAAGTTAAAAAAATATATTATTCCCAAAATATTATATAAATGTTAAATCATACCGACGACGACGCTTAAACGTATAATATATTATAAGCTTAAAACGAAATTAAATTATAATAAATTATTAAGCTTACATCGAGGATCTGAAAGTATAATATTATTAAATTATCATGACAATTTAAATAATATACAATACGTTGAATTAAATGATTAATATAAATCGCTGAAAGCTCAACGAAAATATTGTTAAATATAATATAGTGTTGGATTTATGAAGAAAAATGCCTCAAAATGATACAGAACTTGAATGGTTACCTTTATGAATAATAATTTAACTTTATTTACAAAAACCTAAAATATTAAAAACAAAGGCAAACACATTTGAAAGAAAATATGTCCAATAAATAACTTTGTATGGTTTATCGATATAATTAATGGTAGACTTATTAAGTTTGTAAAAAAAACATTTGTATGGTTTAGAAAATAAGAAAATAGCTTTTTTTATAAATTATTTGTTTAATGGTCTATTAAAATAAAATTAGTGTCTTAATTAAATAATTAATTATTAATTACTTAAATGTATTCTTAACAATGTATGTATAAATTAGTTAAAATATTTAATACTTTATTAGGTTTTGTTAAATAAAATGCATATCGAGGGATGAACTTCAATACCGCGTATGTGCATTTTTTTAAATTTTAGAAGAGGAGCAAAAAACTACTTATTTAATGAACTGAAATATTTTGTATTTACAATGTTTTTTGTTAAACTTAGTAAATACCTATTTACATAGTTTAACAAAAAGAAAATTGTAAAAGAAAAATATTTCTGTTATTAAATATGTAGTTTCTTCGGTTCTTCGATTTGTGCATGTGCACCGTATATGGGTAAATAATTGCTCGCGCTATTGTATTCAGGATCATTATTTTGCAGGGACCTAAAGTGCTCCGCCTATCTTGTCAGGCAACTTGCTTCATCCGCCAATATATCACCACTGTCAGTTTTGCATAGGAAAGGCTGTTGATTAAACCCCGATCTAAAATTGTTTTATTCTTCTGTAGAGTCCTCTAGGTCTAGTGTCTTTTTTGCTATTTAATCTTTCTATATCTTCGTTCGCTTTCCGTTCCTTTTCAATTTTTTTTTCTCCGAAAAAGCTTACGTGCTATAGTCCTTTTAATCTTAATGTAATCTTCCATGTTGGCTCTTATTGCTCTCTGCAAGGTTTTTGTAGTCTCGCCAGATTTTTCACCTCAAGGGCTTTTTGGCATTCTTCATCAAACCAATCATTTCTGACTTACCACTCTTCCAATAGTCTCCTCCGTGACCCCTTCCACATTTTCCTTTAAGCGCTTCCACATGTCATCTGTTGTACATTCATAGTTATACGATTCCAACAATAATTTCTCTTCCAAGTTGTCCACATAAAGCTGTTTTATTGTGTCTTAATCTTATTCTAACTAGATAATGATCCGAGTCAATATTCGATCCTGTGCAACTTCTCACATTCAGTATATTCGAACAGTGACGACAATCTCACATCAACACATGGTCAATTTGGTTTTTAGTTATTCCATCTGGAGATTTCCAAGTGGCTTTATGAATGTCTTTATGTTGGAAGAATGTGTTACTAATCACCAAGTTTTTAGACACTGCTCGATCCAGCGGCACCCGTTATCATTAGATTTTTCATAAAAGACTGTGTCTTCTAATGGTTGGCCGATACATAACTTCACTACCAACTTTAGAATTATAGCCTCCAAGAACGATTTTAATGTCTCTTTCTGGAGCGTTGTTATACACGTTTTAATTATGCGTTATAGATGCAACATTTTCGGTAACTGTAACAGACAACATATAATCTCACTTTACACGCAACATCAACGGTTTGTTTGTTTGGCTGTAGCTACAATTGTATGTTGGTCAATGCCGTTAATTAGTTTCTATATGTGTTCTTTTAACGCCTCGTTCAAGAAAACAAAGTAGTTTCTTTTTATTGGAAGGGTGGCATGCCAAATAACATAGACATAACGCCCAAAAGCTTTAACATTTTTCTTATTCTAAAACCGACAAAGCAGCGAAAATATAAACCCATCGCTTTGTTTTTTTAATTTTTGGGTGACAAATATACATAGATATAGATATAGCATAGACAAACACCAATAAATATTTTTCGTGTGATTTAAGCGGTTTTAAGCTTGTTAAAGCTTTTGGACGTTGTCTTTGGATGTTATGTTATGTCACTTTTATGCTGTCTATAATTTCTATTGGCTTTGTTTGCGTATGAAGTTTGACAGATTTATTTAATTTAAAATAGTTCATGTCAATTTAAAAACTCATATAACTTCGTATATATTTCAACAAATGACCCAATGACTCAATAATAATAATCTAAAGAAAATTATATAGAAACATTATAAACATTTATTTTTTCCGCAGACAAATATTTTTATAATTAATTAAATATGCGTGATTGGAATTATAATTATAGATTAATGATGAAATAGATTTATTGTATATACAAATGTCAAAAGTAATTTGACAAATTAATTTTTTTTAAAGAAATTTATTGACTCTATTATATAGTTAAAGTTAGGTGTTTGTCTATACTTAACTCCTGAACGCGCAGAATTTTTAAGGAATAAAATTCAAAGCACGAATTTAGTTTTTAAACAATATGTCAATATAAAATTTCCAAATAAGTAAAGTATTAAGTTAAATAGTAATATAAATGTATATTACTTGTATATAATATCTGATGCGATTTTTAAGATTATTTAATTTACATTTTTACAAACATTCATTGACCTTCACCATGAGATTAGTATAATAACAAACAAACAAACAAACGTATAAAATATATAAATAAACAAAACATTGATTTAAATCAGATTTTTTCACTCTGTATATATAAATAAGTCCATATAAAAGCTGCATAATAATTAGACACTTGCAATATTTTAGAACTAATATTTTTTCTATTTATTCAAATGTGAGTTTTTTTTATTGTTTTATTATCCGCAGATTGAAAATCTATAACTTAATCATAAATAAAGTAGTTGTTGCAAGTTAAGTTTCCAATAATAAATAAATAAAGGTATTTCCGTCAATCATTTCGGTTTAAAAAAATTTATATGCAATTTATAAATAGAAAACAATATTTTCCATAAGAAATCAATTTAAATAAATTGATGTCAGCGCATATAAAATAATAATAATAATAATGTGTGTATATGAGAGACCTTAACATAAATTTATTATAAGAAAGTTTTATTATAAAACTTGTTAATTATGGCACACTGCAATTTTTTTCTCAATATTATCCATCCATATATAGCAAAGGTGCGTAAAATTAGATTTTGAAAAATTTGTTTTTTGTTTTATTTTTAAAACAATAAATAATCTCCAGGGATAATTGAAATGACTAAATTAATTTTATGTATATACCTTTTATGTATATTATTTTATATAGATAGAATTTATATTGCAAAAATTATTGCAGTTTTATTATTTATTATTATCGCTGTACATAAAAAATATAACTAGTTTTGCTGGTAAATTGCATAATAATAAATATATGTTATATACTGCACATTAAATGAGATTATAATATGCAGACACATTTTGTATATAACTAAAAGTTCTGTTTTTATTATTTAAGTATAAATTTTAATTTTTATCTCATCGTAAGCCCACTGCATAATTTTCTGTTATTTCAACCTCTTGTATATTTGTATAGAGATATATAGAGATTCAAAAGTGAATTAAAAAAGAAACATTTATAAATTTTAAATCAAAAACTAAAAAAAAACTTTAAAAATAAAATTTTAAAATGTTACCTGTAGATATTCTATATATCGATGGCCGCAATTGAATCGGAAACCGTAAATAAAAAATTTTACACCACTTTAAATGTTACCAAATTAAAATAAAAATTATATGTAAAATACTATAATAAACAAAATGTCATCTATATCCTAATTTCGGCAATTCGCGAGTTACGTCCGATTCAATTGAGGCCATCGATATAATTATTAAAATATTTTCTTTGATACGTAATAAAATCAAGGCTGGGATATAGAAGTTCATTTCATCAATTCCTTATATTAGTTTTTTGTTTTTTTTATAAAAATGTTTTACGCTTAACTCTGAGATTTATTCATTGTTAACATGCTATTAAAAAATGCTAAAAGAAAAGTCTAATAGTTTAGAAAGTATTTGAGTTCCACGTACCTTTGCTTTACTATATGCACTCTTAATCGACATTTTTTTATCACAATCAACAAATTAAGACCCATTTATGTCATTTTCCTAAAGTAAAGTTGTTCAATTGCGTAGTTTTCCACATTAAATTTCCCAAGTCTTATTTACAAAATTCTGAAAAAAATAACACAAAATTAATAAATGTAAAAATTATTAGTCAATCAAATCATATCGTTCTTTTTGCGCCCTATTAAATACGACTGAAGTGTAGAATTCTCCCCCTCTCAGATCTTCATCAAACTTTAGGAAGATACTGGGTGCTTTCATAAACATATTTTGTTCACTAAAAAATATTTCGAATGACCTTTTAGTCGATTCTCTTAATTTTTTACTCTAACCGGTGCTTTTAATTTTTCCAGTTCTTAAAACCTCCCTCCCTGGGAGTCAAGTGCCATAAATGCCTGAGAGCAAATTTAGTTCATTAGACTTTCTTCTATTCCCATACAAATTTTGGAGGCGATGCGAGAGTCCCAAACATTTTTTTTACCATACCTGGTGGATTGGACTGTTCAGTATATAAGCCCCTATAAGGGCTTTGCGCTCCAAACTCTTGGAACGAACGTTTTCCGTGGTAGATCTCTCTACCTTTTCTAAAAATTTGAAGAGCATCATCAGAGGGAGAGTAGGGTAAATATTCATTTTTTCCATTTTTAGTATAGACTAGAACAAGAACTAACCGTTTGAGAATTTGTACAAAGAACCGTAACTTCGACCAATTCTAACCGATATTAACAAATACTTTAGGAAAATGAAAACATAGATGGGTCTTTTTTTTGTTGATTGTGATTTGTGGTAAAAAATGACGGTAAACTTAAAAAAATGTCAAAATTTCAAACTTTCGCCTAAAAATTTCTGATAGCTTTGTTATCAGAACCAAACAATATATTTTTATTTTTAAAATTTAGATTTGTACTTTCTAAAAAAATTTAAATTGGGTTAAAAATGGCGGAGTTAAAAATTTGTAACTGCATAAAGTCATCTAAAACAGTTTTTAACGGTAAATCGAAAATATCGGCGTGTCCGTAAAATTGTAAATATGAGGTCGTGTTTTACTCAATCAGACCTACAACCTATACTATGACACTTTATTTCAATTTTTCTTTCGGAATCAGCAGTTTTTCTATAAATACAATATTCATCGTCATCATCGTGTTCTTTATTCCAAAGCGAGGGAGCATAGGCACCTTTTTACCCTTAACTAGCACTGCAATATTTTTTTGTCGGTTATGCTTTTATATGATTAACCTCATACATTGATAATATCAAATAAGAAACTACAGTTTTAAGTGAAATTCGAACCACTTGATCAGAATTCATTTCGCTATTGAAAAGTACATACCACATTATTTCTGAAAAACATCTGATTGTAACCAACAGGACCTGAATGTTAAGGTCTTCTGCGTATACAAGGCAAGAGATATAACCACCTGTTCGTTTGTATCGGTAACAATAATAAGTATATTTGTAAAATATATAGTATATTAAGAGGACTTTAGTGATAAAACATACAAATTAAATGAAATTTGGAAGTTTTCAGTCCAAAGGGACTATATATAGAAGATGCAAAGGTATATATTATATTTATTCCTTCTATTTTTGATTTTTATCATGTCAACGAGCTCTAAATCCCTTATGATGACGCATATTTGCAATAAAATAACCATTTTATGTATATTAAGATAGATTTTGTAAATGAAACCGTAAGTGAGAAAATGATTTTTAATTAATGCAGCACATTGCAAAATAATTGGAACAAATCCATAATAATAATAATAAATAAAAATAAATCTCCTACCTTTTTAAACAAGAAACCTACTAAATTTATTCATAAACATATTATATACTATTAACATATAACTATATGCTAAACATTATACTTACGCTTTTATATGAAAATTATAATATATATAGAGTCAGTGTCGAGTGATGGAGGCCGCTCGTACAAGACTCAGTAAAACAGGCTATCTTTAATAAAATTGCATTTATTATATTACGGCGTATCTGCAGTGACCAGTATGGAGCAGTGGGTAAAGTAACGGCTCTGTAATCAAGAGGTTGTGGGTTCGAGGCTCGGTAGGGCCAAAAAAATTTCACATCTGGGTTATCACCTTTCTTTCGCAGGTGTTTATTAAAAAGCGATTGCAGTGGCCCGGAAATCACTTAAAGCCGTTGTCCGCCTATTTGATACCAACTGATAGGGCTTCTCATATAGTGTAAAACCCACCAACAAATATGGCTAGTGCGAGTTGATGAACACACTCCACATTTGATATAGTCGTCAATGAAAACCATGGAATAGATAGAAAAAAGGGTAAAATGGTCCCTATATTATGCTTCCTCGCTTTGGAGTAAAGGACACGATGATGATGATGATGTGATGATGATGTGATGATGAAGAAAATATACGAAATGTCGACCGAAAAATGAAATTAATTAACTTAAAAACCAGAAAATTAAAATAAATAATATTTTTCTTTTTGTAAAATAAAATTATTATTCACAATTACAAAAAAAAAAATTATTCCTTCTGCTCTAAACCAAATTTTATGTTTATTATTAGGTCATAAAATAAAAAAAAAAATAAACATAAAATTTGTTTGAGAGCCTGCTCTTGAAAGAAAAGAGAATAATTATCAAGAAAACGACCGCTAAAAGAAACAAATTTATTCAAAATAATTCCTTAACATTTTCCAGTAAGAATATGGTCTCTTATTAAGCAACGCTTAACAACATATCTATTCCATACAACATACCCTAAATGTAACGAGAACTGCGACTATATGTTTTTAACGTCATTTTTGAATTTAATAAAATTGTGAACTAAGTTAAGTTTTTACCTCCCCATAGCCATGTGTCAGATCCGCCCTTGCAGTGACCATCACCATACTATTTTATTACCAACATATTTTTTTAGTGAAATCGGTTATTAAATGAAGGATATATAAATGCATTTATATTCATCATCATCGTCATCTTGTCCTTTACTCCTAGACGTGAGAGAATAGGGCATCCACAAATGTCCGCCATAGCACTCTGTTTAATACCAAATCTTTGAGGCCATGCCATTCTTTCCCCTCAGCTTTGGCTTCCTGCAACGATGTTCGACGCCACGAAGCTTTGTCCGTCAGGTCTGCGTTTACCTTGTAAATTCTGCTCTCGCTAAATCACCATTCGGTTTCCGAAGAGTATGCTCAATTCAGTTCCACTTTCAAAGCCTTATCATTGCTTCAATTTTTTCAACACCAATTTCATTCCACAGATCCTCGTTTGATATTATGGCTCAATGGCTGAATAGACAATTTTTAGAATTCGTCATTTGTTAACGAAAACTTAGAGGCGTGTATTTATAGAGTTGGTCATTTTACAAGTTTCGCAACCATAAACCAAAACGGAGAGACAATTTGTCTTAAATATTCTAGTTTTTAAGTTTTTTGAGATCTGTGGGGACTGCTTAATGTTTTAACATTCCGAAAGCTTGCCGTACTTTTTGAATTTGGCTCTTTACATCTGTTTCGGCTCCACC
>JANSTW010123107.1:0-16828 GCA_027564275.1 Diadocidia ferruginosa | reverse complement strand
TCGATGTTGTTGCATAAACGTTTGCTAAATCATGATATGCATGACTTAATGGTTTCATAAAACGTGATATTACCTGTGATGAATATTTCGGAATTGGGATAATCTAAAGAATAAAAAAAAGATAATCTAATTAACATTTTTTTAAATTTTTAGTTTATTTTTTTAGAAAAATCGAAGGAGAAACCACTTTTGGAAATCATGGAACAAATCACGGCAATTATTTCGGAAATAAGTGAAATTCTTATATTTTTACAGAATTTTTTTTTTAAATCAATATTTTATCTACTGGACGGCGGGGTTTTTTAGATTCTAGGTATTTTAAATACCTTTCATTACCAAACACTCGTCAGTTCAGTTTTTGTTCCCATTCAATATTTTTTTTTCCATTTTTTGCCTAATCCTCTACCATTACATTTGGCGCCCAACGTGGAGCTTCGAACCGACGATCCGTGATTAAGAGTCTCATGCTCTACCGACTGAGATACTTAACATATACACTACAATTTATTTTTGTTTAGTTGTTTTGTCGCCTAGGTGTGCGATAAGCATTATGCAGGCAATTTTCATTTTTAAAATGTAAACATACTTTATTTTCTGCGAAAATCGGTCTGTCGACAAAAATGCCTCTTATTTTGTACGTAAAATTGGCGCACGCATCACGTTCGAATTTAGTGCAATAATGTTACAGACAAAGACTTATGAAAAACTGCACATAAAATGAACGTTAATTGCACTAAAAATTTTACGATTTGAAGAAATTTGTGTAGCAAAAATCTTAATACTGAGAAAAAACAACGAGCAAAAAACTCAACTACAATATTTGGATAAGTTTGACCCACAATAATCTCTAATGGATTATCTCTAAAGTGACGTTGTTCGTTCTAAAGACAGAATAGAGGGAATACGCTTTTTGGAAGTAAATTCCAAAAGCGAGATGTTCGCGGTATAAAATAATTATAATCCCTATTCTCGAAAATTCTGTTAGTAGTATTATTAGCTATACGAGATATTGAAGATATTTCTTCAGAACAGTTTTTGTTAAAATATCTACAAAATAAACATAAAGTTCCAGTAGAACATTTTGGTCTAAAACCATACTGGTGGATCAGTTATGAGCTTATTTGATTCAATGTAAGAAACTAACTTTCTATTAATAATTTTTTCTATTATTTTAGATATGGTAATGGGCCTATAATTTAATGGATCAGTATGACTACCTTTCTTAAAAATTGGTTGAACATTCCCTACTTTCCAGGAAGTTGGAAATATACCTGAGGAATAAGATAAATCAAATAGTTTGCGTAAAGGTTTAAGTATTTTTAGTATTAATATCCAAGTCTAATAAAACTTTAAGTACAGCCCGATCGCGAAAATGAATATCTTTAAGTTTACTGGTCACATGTGAGATTACAGGCAATGGCCAATTGCTACTATCTAATTAAGAAGCTAATAAAATAGCCTTTTCTTTTGAATCTACAATTGTATTTCCTAATGGGTCGATAAGTGAGGAAATAGAAGATGACGATTTAAAATTTTGAGAACCACGGTTCATCTCTTGCATTTGCCTTAACTACTTTATAAGGAATGAAGCGACAATATTTTCATAAATCATAAGTGGTTTCAAGCATTCACAAACATTTTACGTCCAAATTTTAACTCAAATTTTGGATCCGATTACACAGAGCTTTAAATTAAATTTTTACCTAAATTACACGGTACCATTTTAACAGACTGCACAATAGTTCTTGCAATACGAATCAGCGTGTGTACAAAAAAGCAACAATTTCAATGTAAAATTGTGCAGTTTTGTATTTTTTCAGAAACGATGATAATATCTATATGACGTGTAAGAAAAGCAGCATTCAGATTTTGCTGGGGCTTTAAGACTGATTTTTTCAAGTCTATTAGACGAGTAAATAACAACAGACCGAAATTTAATCATACAAAAGTTACTTGGACCGCATAAAAAAAACCCCCAAAGAAAGCTGAAGAAAATGCAAGCTGGGGACAAAATTTAAATCATTTTAAATTTAGCAAAAACAAATTATTTTTTAAATCTCTTTTTTACCTTTCCATGTAATATTAACGATACCAAAATATACTTTTTGTAAGACTCAAGCATTATGTGAGACATTGCTAGCGCCGGCGTTGTAACAGCCACTTCAAAGAAATACAATGCACGTTCGTAGTTTTTGACAGCCGTATAGATCATTCCACCATAATAATAGTAAAGTAAAAAGTATTTGGCGTCGTGATTACCATCCTAAAAGAGGAAATAAAAAATAAATTAGAACTATTTGGTTAGCAAAAATGCGCAAAACCCACTTACCTCAGTATTCGCTATAGCCGTTACATCGATATCTAAAAATTTCAGTGCAGAATTAAATACTTTGGCGCATAAGCTCAATTGACACAAATCAGCGTGTACGGCAGTTAATTGAGTATCAAATAAACGAATTTTATCGACAGCTTGAGCCAAAATCTTGATTCCTTGGATACAAGGAATTCTATTCTTTACAAGATAGCCGGTGAACAAATGGCACAGTTCGCCGTCTGAAAGAAAGAAAACATAGTATCGAACATTACATTAATTCGATATATTATGCTTAATGAGTGTGATATTGTAACAGGCTCCCGACTAAAACTGGTCCAGAGTCTGTTCTAACAATACACTCACAAACGACCGCTAAAAACAAATTTTAAATCTCACTTAAAATAAACGCTTCCTTTGACACTTACATGTTTGAGATGCAAATCTGACCTGTTCACCATTGCAGGCATTTATAAATTCCCTTACAAGTCTAGTAATGTTCTCGGCATCAGCAGAAGAACCCTGCAAAAAAATTATTGTAAATAAAAAAAAATCAAAGTTACCCTTTACCGGGGCTTTTGCAACAACTTAAACAACTTACTGATATATTAGTAAACTTAGCCACTAAAACATACAAGACGCCCAGCGAATGTTGTTGATTGTCTAGCGTTTCCAAGACATTGTCCAGAATATTTCCGTTCTTAGACAACAATTCGACAGAACCATTTAGATATTCGACTAATTCACGATAACTTCCTGCAATTGGGTGTGGAAAATTCAGAATAATTTTACAAAATACTTAGAAAACTTTAAATTTAAAATTTCATCGCTTATCGCGACCCACAAAAGTGAGGTTAGAAATATGGTTAACACAAAAAAGTGAAATTGCAAAAAACACAATCAACTAGGAGCTGGATAATTTACCTGATGCACTTAAACTACGAACATTGTTTACATAATGCTCTAGAGCTGAAGCCATATTTTGCACGGGTTAATGATTAATAAGTTTTTGTTAACACTTTGGCATACTTTTTTTAATAAAAATTTGACCAAAAAAATGTTTTTATTGCGGTGCGAGCGATGAAAATTTTATGTGTTTTTTTTTCGGAATAAAAATGACAGACAAAAGTTTTTTTTTTTATTTGTGTGCACGCACACATCTATACAGAGATCGCCGCAAATAAAATGCATTGCTGCAAATCGACAACAACTTCAGTATGGTTGCGGTGTTGTGTAATTTTCGGAGTAGGTCCCAGTATGTATAGTTCATCATGGCAATATTTACAAATGATCGTAACTCCATATTTAATAGATGTGTGCCAAACAAAGTATGCAACATGTGGATATTTTTGGTGGAACCCTTGCGCGACGTTAACAATTCATCGTAAATACTTCCAATAGTTTTAAATAATTATATCTTTAAAAAAAACATTTTTTTTTAAACTTGAACACATTTATCGGATAATGCGGTCAATGATTATATTATAATAAAATTCTTTAAAATTTGCGACGGCATTACCACGGGTGATTTCATACACGAATTGTTCATGAGTAAATCACTATAGCTGTCAGTGATGTTCCTCAGTCACTTTGATGATTGGGACGTAGGTTCCGAAATGGTTTCAATATTATAATAGGCACAGGAACTATTCCGGTGTCACATTTTATTATAATATAATCTCTCATTGTCCGATAAATGTATTCAAGTTTTCATTCTTCGTTAACTTATTTAAACTCGACGAAATTGGTCGAGTTGAGTTCTACACGTCAAAATATAGATAAACAAAATGGCACAACTGAGCAGCAGCAAGTAAAATTGAGACTGATGCAGAAATAAAAATTATTCTTGCATTTTTTGAAGAAAACTTACTTTAAAATTAATTAAATTATTTCATTATAAATTTTTGTTAATGTTTACTGCTCGATTTGTTGTATAAATAATAATAAATTTTTGCGCTAACCTGATGCCAATGAAAGACTAACCGTTTTCATGTTATTAACTCAACGATAACTCATCACGCATGCAATCGAAACGGGGTAATATTCTAAAATTACACAATTTTTGTACTGATAAATCACAAAGCTCAAAAAAATTGTGTTCTTGGTTCTACAATTTATTTTATGATTTTTCTATCTGTGGTGGTTATGATAATTAGAATTCCGTTGAATTTCCTCTGTAAGAACGAAACCGCACACCAAAGTCCAAATCTCAAAATTTAAAAGCAACTTTTTCAGGCCATATATTTTTTTGTGTATTTTATCGATAAACCTTTCGAAATTCCATACTATACTCTCTTATCAAAGTCAAAATTCGTGTCGAGTTATGTGTAATTTTTAACTCTACAAAAAATATAAAGGGTTAACACGATTAATAAAAAAGAGAATACTGGGTTCCCTATTTTGCCGCCTCAAGTCCGAAATTCGGATAAAATGACATTTCACATTTTTGTGGTGATTCTTTTACAAGTGTGCGTGTTCGCCGATCTACCCAAAGTGATATTTTCTTCATTTTAAAACCTTATAAATAGCAAATTATCTGCGGAAAAACGCAATTATGGCTAAGAAAAAAAACGAAGAATACAGTGACGATGATCAGGAGTATGGAGATGAGCCAAACTTTGATGATCCAGAGGGTTTTGTGGACGATGTAACTGATGAAGGTACACCCTCCGATCTGCTATTGAAATGCCAGCATGGCCGATTTTAACTTAACCTAAAACATTGCTAATATTCTCGTTTTTGTGGCATTTTGCACGGAAATAAGTAGGGTAGCTGCTAATACGGGTCTTTTTAATTTTATTTTCAGAACTTTTGGGAGATTTCTTGGCCAAGAAACCGTTGGAAACGGACGGTGTCGAAAGTGTGGTTGTTGTTGACAACATACCAAAAGTAGCACCGGCTCGTCAAGAGAAATTGAAGTCTGTCATTGAAAAGTTGTTCTCAACCTTTGGCGCAATCAACAAGGAATTCTATCCAGTCGACGAGGAGGGCACAACTAAGGGTTATGCATTTTTAGAATATAAAAATTCGGCAAATGCCGTCGAAGCTGTCAAGGCTCTGAATAATCATCGTTTGGACAAGTCGCATACGTTTTCGGTAAATCTGTTCACCGATTTTCAAAAGTAAGTGCCACTTTGAGTATACAATTTAATAGTCGTCTGCAATAAATTGAAATTTTAGATACGAGCATGTTCCTGAAAACTGGGAACCACCAAAGCCTCAACCATACAAGGCTCAAAGTGGTTTGTACAATTTCTTAACCGAACCGGACGCATTCGATAGCTATTGCGTGGCAGCCGAAAGTGCGGCAAACACAATTCAAGTTCAATTTTGGCAAAATACCCTTCCCGAACCAACGGATTTGTTTTCACGAGAAGTAAGTATTGTTGGACTGCCACTGGACTAGTTTTTGAAGCAAAAGATTTGTCTATTTCGATTTTTCGTAAGTTTGCCCTCTGCGTGCATTATCGAAATTTTTGTAAAACAAAATCTGTTGATTCAATTGCTGTTGGTGTAAATAAAACAAAATTTTGCATCGTTGTTCACTTTTTAAATCTTATGCAAATAACAAAATTATATTTAGGGTTGGTCGTTCGTAGAGTTATAATTTTTCCAATTTTTTTTAAATTTTTAATTTCGAAAATAACTTTCAAGACTCATAAGTCTTCCAAGACTATATTGAACTAGCAACGATCAATCCTAAATATAATATTTGTTTATTAGTCCTTTTAATATTTGTATAAGACTTCCAAGAGAATTTCAATACTTCCAAGATTCACAAACATTTCAAGTGAGTTTTCGAGACTTCCAAAAAGGGTTTCCAAGAATTCAATAAAACTTCCAAAAGGGGACTGCAAATTTATTGAACATTTTTTGAAATATCCACTTCGACAAATTTTTGTATCAAAGACTTCATTTTCAAGGCTTACGAGACTTGCAAAAGACTCAAAAGTCCATATGACTTCCAAAACTGCGAAAGCTCTTCCAAGACTTCTAACGATCTGAACTTACATAACCTTTTGATGACTTCTATACCATGGTTTCCAAGACGCAAGATAAATCCGAGATGTCCGAATGGCTTCAAAACTTCCAAGAATTCAAAATAATTATATTTTTTTTATTAAACATAATTTCCACAATACTTCCAATACTTCTAAAATCCAAAAGACTTCCAAGTCTTTCGAGAATTTCATGCGAGGTATTAACCACTATTGGAAATCATTTGACAACTTATAAAAATCATTTGGAAATCATTTCAACAAATGGAAATCATTTTAAAAATCATTGGGACACAATTTTTAATAGTGGTTAACTCCTTGATTTCATGACTTCCATAACTCCCCTAAGTCTTCCAAAAATTCTATAAGACTTCCAAAACTTCCAAGAAAATTGCAAAATTTCTAAAAGCCTTAATATATTTCTATAAAGCTTCCCATATTTTTTCGAAGACTTCCAAAAGATTTCGAAGCTTTCAACACTTTCAAAAGATTTCATGACATCCAAAACTTCGAAGTTGAAATTGAAAGGATTCCAAAAAATTTTTAGGTTTCCAAAAGACTTTCGCATGTCTTTCACATTTCCCAAAAGACAAGCAAGATTTTTATGACTTAAATAAGTCTTCCAAGAATTCCTTTGACTGTGGGACAGACTGACTGTGGGACTGACTGACTGACTGTGGAACATACAGACTGCATAAATGACTGAGGAACTAACTGACTATCTGACTGACTCACTGTGGGATTGACTGACTTTGAAACTGACTGACTAACTGTGGGACTGACTAACTTACAGTGGGACTGACTAACTGACTGTGGTACTGACTGACTGTGGAACTTACTGACTGTAAGACGGACTGTCTGACTGTGGGACCTACTGACTGACTAACTGATTGTGGGACTGACTGACTGTGGAACTTTCTGACTGTAAGACTGACTGACTAACTTACAGTGGTACTGACTATGGAACTTACTGACTGCAAGACGGACTGACTGATTAAGTGACTGACTGACTGTGGGACTAACTATCTGACTGACTGACTGTGGGATTGACTGACTTTGAAACTGACTGACTAACTGACTGTAGAACTGACTAACTGGAGGAATTCCAATACTTCTATAATTTCCAAACTTAAAAGTGAATTAAAAAAATTAAAATACTTCCGAAATTGATTTTCATGATTTCCACAAGCCTTCTAAGGATTACATAAAACCTCCAAAAGGTCTCCCAAGACTGCCGAAAGACTTTCATGGCTTTCAATTTTAACTGAAGTGTTAAAGCTGAAAATATTTCCAAAAACAATTTATTGAAAATTTTAATTATTTTTTTCAGAGATTTACCGACACCTTTGTAAAATGGTCACCATTAGGTACATATATTGTAACGTTCCACAAACCTGGTGTTTGTATCTGGGGCGGCACTGATTTTGCTCGAATCAATAAGTTCGCTCAAGTCGGAACGCAATATGTTGACTTTTCCCCGCGCGAAAATTACCTCGTCACATACGGTGCCACTGGTCAAAAGATCATTATTTGGGACATTCGTACCGGTGTCGAGAAACGTTCGTTCTTGTCAGACCCGAACAATACGATGACAATGTTCCGATGGTCTCATGATGATCGTTTCTGCGCGTACATGGGCGAAAATGCCATTTACGTTTATGAAACGCCAAGCTTTTATCTGTTGGACATGAAATCGATTAAGTTGCCAGGAATCAGGAATTTCAGTTGGTCACCGACCGACAACATCATTGCCTATTGGGTAGCCGAAGAGGTCGATGTACCGGCCAAGGTTACACTGATGGAGATTCCACGCAAAAACGAAG
Organism: Diadocidia ferruginosa; assembly: GCA_027564275.1. Lineage (NCBI taxonomy): Eukaryota > Metazoa > Arthropoda > Insecta > Diptera > Diadocidiidae > Diadocidia > Diadocidia ferruginosa. The sequence continues at coordinate 8,696 of JANSTW010123107.1, read as the reverse complement.
TGCGTAATAAAATTCTGTTCAATGTTGCCGATTGCAAGATTCATTGGCAAAAGAGTGGCGATTATCTTTGTGTAAAGGTTGATCGTTTCTCCAAGTCTCGCAAAGACAAGAAAGATGCTGATGTTAAATTTTTGGGCATGTTTTACAACTTGGAAATCTTCCATATGCGTGAGAAGGATATTCCAGTCGATTCGGTTGAAATAAAGGAAACAATTATGGCCTTTGCATGGGAACCGGTCGGCACAAAGTTTGCCATTATTCACGGAGAACAAAGTGTGACAAATGTCAGTTTCTACGAGATTAAAACCGGCCAGAAACCCAATTTGGTAAAGAAATTGGAGAAGAAAGTTTGCGCACATTTGTTCTGGTCGCCACGAGGTCAATTTATTGTGTTGGCCAATTTGACCATGGGCAGTTTTGAGTTTATCGACACAAATAATGATTTCGTTGTAATGAATTCGGGTGATCATTTCCGTGCATCCGAGGTGGAATGGGATCCAACTGGTCGTTATTGCGTTACGAGTGTGCCATCGTGGAAGGTGAAGGAGGACAATGGCTACTACATTTGGACATTCCAAGGAAAAATAATGAAACGTGTTGGTTTGAAGAATTTCTTACAATTCTTGTGGCGTCCAAGACCGCCAACACTATTGTCGGAACAACAACTCAAGGACATTAAAAAGAACTTGAAGAAATATTACACCCAATTCGAAAGTAAGGATCGCCTGCGTATGACCCGTGCATCCAAGGAAATTCTCGAAAAACGTGCCCAACTACGAGAATTGTTTATGGAATACCGAAATAAGAGAATCCAAGAATATAAGGATCAAAGAAGCCGACGTTTAGAGTTGAGAAATCGTAAGTTGTGGTTTTTTTGTCCTATCTATAAGCCTCTAACCATGTTTTCTCTCTATTCACAGACATTGATACAGATATTATCAATACAGACGATGTTGAAGAGGAAATTGTTGAATTTTTAATTAAAGAAGATACCATCCCAGTTTAAACGATTTGCAAATAATAACACTTTGGCAGTTGTGATCTTGTTGGAGAGATAGTTTTTTTTAAGGAGATCACAATATTTTCTATCTTGCATAAATTATACAGATTTTTTTTTTTAAAACATTAATATTATATTAAATTTTTGTCGATATTCTTCTGTAATTAAAGAGAAACTTATAATTAAATCGGGCACACAAATTTGGAATTTATTGTTCAAATTCGTTGAACAATAAGTTAAGTAAGGTCGGCCGATAAGACGATTTAGTTTTTTTTTTTAAATAAATAAGAATAATATGACACGGTCGAAATATTATAATAATCCAATTTTAGTATATTTAATAAAATATTTGAAGAAAATGTGTGTGGCAAATGCGTTTTTTTGGGTATAATTATATTGTGCTGACGGTTTTTGGTTATTATTTGGAAAAAAATTAGACCAGCGACTTAGTTCATTGGATGTTTTGTGGGTTGAAAATATTGTTATACATGCTTTACCCTATCGACCACTTCAAAAAATTCACTATAACACGCCAACTTGAAATCAAAAATTTGAAAAATCACATGGACTCGCTAAAAAAAAATTTAAAATTTAATTCAGTTTGCTGGCGGGTTCATGATATTTGTAATTTAAACAAAAATTATAAAGTAATAATGTAACAGTTGGCGCAATAACAATTTCAACCCAAAAAGCATGCAGCGCCACATTTGTATTGAAAAAATTGAGCGAATTATGAACTAAATCCCATGGTCTAATGAATGAGAATAAGACCTTTGTATATAGAAATTATAAGTAGTACTAACAGTTGCCGTTGTTGTATTCGTATAATAGATGGCTTTGACCCTAAAAACAACAACAAACACACTAAAATACGTCTGTTGATGCTTCAACTCAATAGATGGCTTTTCAAAGTGATATTACTATATAACTGATAAGACACAAAAGCTGTCTACCATACGTGAAAAATCGTAGCATCTCAATCCAATGAAAACAAAATATAAGAAAAAACACTAGTGCCAAATATTGTCACTTGAAAATTTTTTAATTACGCCACAAGTGGCTAAAAAAGGAACTATTGATTGTATTTTAGTTTGAGCGAAAAGTTTAATGGCGAAATCTGTCAAAATAAAAAGCGAAAATTGTTAAAATATTTGCTATCGAAAAGAAATATAGCAGTTTTTAGTTTTGCTGCGGATGATTTTAATGTTCCTGTTTGGTCATAACAATAGAAAAAAGTATCGTCTGACAATCTAGTTAATGTTTTCTTTTACATACAAATTTGTGATTGAAACGCTACAATATACAGCTTTTTTAACTAAAATGTTTGCATAACTTGAACTAAATGCTAAATATCGAATCAATAAATGATTTGTAATGTTTGTAGCCAAAATTTACCGATTCTACAAAAATTAATTCAAATGACCACAAACTTTTTATTCTCGCCGGAAAGTACAAAAAAAATTAGGAAGTGACATGGTGTTTGTAACGTTTCGGAGAGAAGACCATCATTTTTTTCTTTGTGGCGTTGCATTAAATAATATCAATCACGTTATTTACTCCGAATTTTTTGGAGAAAATGACATTTTACTCTTTTTTCTGTGTTTGTAAACAAAACTCCTCAAAAATTTCTGTTTTCTTCGAAAAAATAATCATTTTTTTGTTTTCTCGGGGGATTTTGTGTTTTTTTAAATGTTTTTAAATTTGTAATTAAAGTAAAATAAGCGTTGTCCATCGGTCATAGAAAATTAAATTGTAGCAAATGCCGTGTAAATGTTATAATTATGTAAGTAATCAAATCCTAAAGTTATAAATACTTTTAACTTCTATATGGAAATAAATTAATACCTGTATTTCAGTGCCTTAAGCCATAATACCAAGGCCCCAAGTTGTCTAATTAGTAAATGAATTACTAACCAAAATCATAAGCAATATCCTGATTCTATCTAGTTAAAGAATAATTGATAAAATATAAATAACATTTTAAGGTTTCTTTAAGAAGACGTTCAAATGTCCAAGTACTTTGGGCTAGACTTTGGCATAAATTGTATCGACTGCATCGTATCCTTTCCTTCAATATATGATATAATAGAATTTGACTTACTCCTTGTGGGCAATTTTAGTGATTGAGTGTTGTCTCGCATGGATCTTGTTTTTTGAGATAGCCGATCAGTCTAATTATTTGATTTTTAGCTATAATTTTGAATAGTGTAAAATTTTCAGAAAATTGGGTAACCTCTCAGGCTTGAGGATATGAATGAATACAAAGAAACGGACCCAAGGGGGCATTCACACAGTAAAACTTTTTCATAAAAAGTTATGTATAAGACATTGAAGAAATCTAATAAACTTCTATGTGTCTTTCAAATTTCCATAAGTCTTCTAAGAATTATATTATAAATTTTTGGAATTCATAAGGACTTCCAAGACTTCCATATCCCTCGCAAGGTGGATTGACTTCTAAAGGTATATTTAGCTACCTCTTCGAAAAAACAACAAAATTTAAATTAATAAAATTCTTATATTTAGAAAATTAATCCTTTTCCATAATTTAATTTCACAGATGTATGATAACTGTCCAGCCGAAGCATGAACGCCGCCACCAACAACGCGCCCGAAGACGGCAAACTATTATTTGAAAATTTACAAATAATTTTTCAATGTAAACTATGCAAGTTTAATACAATCGAACGAAACGCCTACATAAAACATTGTCGTACAAATCATTTGTCTGCTGGTGAACTGCAGGCTAAATCATCACCAATTACGCCTACTAATTATATTCCCAAAATTGAGTCTACCTCAACAACAACGAATGATGTTAAGGAACGTTTTCTGTGCAGTCTTTGCTATAATGTTTTCATAAATCGAGAGCACGTTAAGGAGCATATGATAAGGGTAAATCAGGGAAAACTTTACAAAGGGGTACTTAATCAGCTAAATCAATTTTGGCATAAATAATTTCATTTTCAAAAGATTTCTATGATTTTATTTCCAAAAATTATTTAAAAAGACTTCAAATATTTAAAAAAAAAACTTCCATACTCGCTTCCAAGACTTCCATAATACTGCCATAAGTGTACCAAATCTTCCAAAAGATTTGAAGAATTCTAAGATTTTAAGATAATTTCCATAAGAATGCCAAGACAACCAACAGACATGCAAGGCATGCCTTCTATAAAACTTCCAAGACTTCCAAAACACTTCCACAACAACTTCCAAATATAATTTCAAAGATTCATTCAGACTCCATATGACTTAATTTCCAAGCCTAGACTTTTATAACAAAACTTCCGGAAGACTTCAATGATTTCTAAAACCTTTCAATACTTTATAAACAAAACTTCCTAGAAAGGATCCAAAAAAATCTTTCGTGACTTTACTTCCATGAATTCCATGACTTACAATTAATGATTTTCTTAAGACTTCCAAGACTTTAAAAATACTTTAAAGGTTCAAAAGACTTCCATGACTTACAATATTTTCATATGACTTCAAAGATTTTTATTGAAAATCCAAGACATACAAGGCCTCCAAATGATTTCCATGACTTCCAATACTTCTTCCCAGACTTTCAAATAAATTCAAAGATTCATTCAACTTCCACATGACTTTATTTCCAAGACTTCCACGACCTCCATAAAACTTCCGAAAAACTTCCATGATTTTTAGGACTTCCATATATTTTAAGACTTCCAAGTCTTTTAACTTCCAAGACTTGTATAAAGATTTCAAGACTTCCAATAAAAAACTTTAAAAATTAATCAAGACTTCCATACGACTTCATTTGCAAGACTTCCATGACTTATAAGACATTCATAAGACTTCCAAGAATTTTATAAAACTTTCAAAAGACATCCAAGGCCTCCAAATGACTTCTATAAGACTTCTACGACTTTTAAAAATCTTCCTAGACTTGCTTCCAAGATTTTTATAAAACTTCCAAATAGATGTCTTTTGGCATCCAAATGACTTCCAACACTTCCGAATTATTTCAAAATTGTATAAAGACTTCCATGACTTTCATAAGATTTTCAGGACTTCCTTAAAACTTCTAAGACTTTCTCTTTTATAAGACTGCTATGATTTCTAGTACTTCCAAGTCTTATAACTTCCAAGAATTTTTAAAACTTTCAAGACGTTAAAGAACTTCAAAGATTCATCAAAACGTTCAATTAACTATTTATTTCCAAGACTTCCATGACTTCCATAAAACTTAAGACTTTCATGACTTCCAAAAAAAAATCATAAGACTTCCAAGATTTGTATAAAACTAACAAAACACATTCAAGACCTCTAAATTACTTCGAACATTTCCAAATGACCTAAAAAATTCATAAAGACTTCCACTTCTTCCTACAATATTTCCATATGGCTTCTAAAAGATTTTCAAGTTTTCTATATGAAATTATTTCCAAGACTGCCACGACTTTAAAGATCCCAAAAGACTTCCAAGCTTCCAACATTCCTAAAAGATTTCCAGTTCCAACACTTCCATAGGACTTCGAAAGCGTGTGCCCCAAAACTTCCGCCTTAATATTAAAATTTTTAAACATTATTTTTATAGGATCACGATTACGAACCAATAAAAACCAAAAACGAAGATGAAAATGCCGATGTTAGTCCCGCAGATGAAAAATCAAATGAGAAGGCGTCAGTTTTGAATGAGGAAGAAGCAATTATAGCCGCCGACATGAAATTACGTAAAGAGTGGCTGGACAAGCCGATTAGTTTGAAGGCTCTTCGTGTTAAATTAAAAAAATCTTTTATTTATACGTAAGTTGCGGTTTTAACCCATTGAGCGATAGCTGTTTAAAAAGCTTAATACATGGGATTTTCAAATTTTAAAACTATTTTAGGCAAAATTCAAAATAAACCAAAAATAGTTTAAAAATTTGAAGAAAAAACGTTAAAATTAAATTAAAAATTTGCGGTGGATCTTAATGGGTTAATAGTAAAAATTTTCAGGTGTTCGTTTAGTCGTTGTCTGTACAGTTTCGAGAGTTTAGATAAGAAAAACTACCACGAAAAATGTCATGCGTCTGTAAGTCACGAAAAGAGTTGTCAATTTAAATGTGCCGAGTGTCAATATGAGCTCAAGAACTGGCGAAATTGTTCGTCACATTTGTGGAAAGAACATTCCATAGATATTGATCTGTTAAAGTGTCCGTTTTGTAATTATAAAGTCGGTGTAACCGTCCAAGTATTTCGTCATTTACAAAGTCACGGCACCACCAAGGGCTACGCATGCTCGGAATGTCCGAAAATATTTAAACAATACTCGCTGCTACGATGCCATCGTACCACTCACTCGGACAGCGACGAATTGGTGGCGCAAAATCGTTGGTATTCACAAAAGAAGTGCACAATTTGTGGAAATGTCTTTTCAAATTCGAAAATTCTATCCAAGCACATAAAGGCGGTCCACAATAAGATAAAACCGTTTATTTGCAATATTTGTGGCCATAAATCGGCCAGAAAGTCTTCGTGGATTGTAGGTTTTCCTATTTTTATTTTTTTTTAATAAAATAATTTTTTTCCTCCATTCAAGGTTCACATGCGACAACATACCGGAGATAAACCGATTCTATGTAAATATTGTGAATTTAAGGCGGCCGATCCAAGTGTCGTCAAGAAACATGAATTGCGTCACTTTAAGGTGAAATTTCTCGATCAATTTTATGTTCACATAAAGTTGGTCGATAGCCTAAAATGTAAATATTTAGAAAATTATCAAGGACACATCCGCAAAAAATTAATATTTACTTTTTTCGACCATGAATGCTTAAAAATTTGAAAATATGAAACACAGGCTAATCGGTCAATGAAAAGTGAATATTTTTGCATTGGCTCTAGTCTTCAATAATTTTGTCAATTTACTCATACCGACACTATTTCTAAGCTAAACCGTCATCAGTGGTGTTGGATGAAACCATACTCTTGTGTTCACTTTTCGTTGACCGATTGCCTATGTTCATTAATTTCAAATTTATTAAAATTAAATTTCTCACTTTTTACAGTCATCTGCTTTCCCGTACAAATGTCCCGATTGTAAATATGTATCGGCCCAGTCGGCAACCTATAAAACGCATCTGAGAAAATATCACCCAAATAGTTACAGGGCAATCATTTGCGACTTCGATAAATGTAACTATGTGTCTGTGAATGCGGACAATTTAAAGAGACACAAACAAGCCCACACGCTACTGCTGAATGATGGTAAGAATTAGAAAAGAGAGTCTGTGGATTGTTTAGTTAACCCTTTCGCACGTAAATTAATTCTACACATAGAAAACAATTTTTATTTTACAATTTTTTTTTTTATGGAAATTATTTTTCAAATATATTTTTTTCTAAACTCTACCTTTTGTATATTTAAACTTCTTAAGGATATTTTCTAAATTAACAGATTCCAATAATGGTGACGCATTCAAAGAACCACACAAAACCGTTTACGACAAACCAAATGTTAATAATGTCGAGGTTAGTTTGAGATTAATTATTATTATTCTTTAGTAGCACTGCTAAGAACTGTCTTTTTCAGATTTCATCGGATTGTTTTTTGCCTGTTGAAAGTACCGATTCCATAGCACACGATCCACCGTTGGATACGGGCGGCGTAACCATACCAGCCCATCATTCAGAAGAGACACAGTTTCCTAGTTTTTAACAATAATGAATGTATAGTTTTAAGTTTTAAAAGAAATTTATTCAAAAAGTTTTTATAATTTATATATTTTATAGAATGAAATTATTTAAAGACATAACGCCCAAAAGCTTTAATAAACTTTTTTTCTAATTCTAAAACCGAGACAGCAACCAATATATAATTTTTAGAAGGGACATTTAATCGGTTCGTAGCAATGACACAAACAATAAAAAGTTTTGGTTTGATTTTAGCGCTTTTAAGCTTTTTAAAGCTTTTGGGTGTAATGTCTTTGGGTGTTATCATTGATATTTATATTTATATAGTAATATCATTTTGAAAAGCCATCTATTGAGCTGAAACATCAACAGACGTATTTTAGTGTGTTTGTTGTTGTTTTTAGGGTCAAAGCCATCTATTATACGAAGACAACAGTGAGCGATAATAAGCTCGCTGTCAAAATGGTACAAATAATTTTAAATATGTTTTAACGGTCGTTTAGATAGATGTGTAGGTGTAGGACCAAGTGCTCCTCTAACATTATTTCCAGAACCGAACAAGTCAGAAAGCTTTTTTTTTTCTTTTTATGATCGGATGAGATGAAGTTGTTTTCACAAAATGCTCTCATAAGATTATTTCTAGAACTAAACAGGTCAAAGGGGAGCATATAGACAAAGTTTAAAGTAGTAAGACAGACAAATTTTAGTAGGGATGAGTTTTTAGTGGTCTTAGATGTACTACCAGTATTCCATTGCAGCACTTCCTTTTTTCACGAAAGCTTCTTGGTACTATTTAAAAAAAATTATAATTTTAATAAAAACCGCTTTATTTTTTATGCTTTTAAGACTTATTTATTTGATTAAATTCAGAGGCCCGATTATGAAACTCGATATTATCGGTATCGAGTCGAGATTAAAATTCCGATACGCTAGAATGTAGCTATTATGACTACTAGCTGATAATGCAAGTTTAAATAGAGTATAACAATGAAAACGTATATAAATTATACCACTCGATCCGATCGAGAAGTCATAATAGCTACATTCGAGCGTA